>JAYJMH010070534.1:0-33620 GCA_036873815.1 Phacellophora camtschatica | reverse complement strand
AGTAAGTAAGTAAGTAAGTAAGTAAGTAAGTAAGTAAGTAAGTAAGTAAGTAAGTAAGTAAGTAAGTAAGTAGGCCGACCGCTTAGTCAAAGGCATTTCATCAAGAACTCCTTTTTCATTAGCCGCTACCAATGGCGGGCATGGGACTGCGTCACTCCTTTGCCTGGTTTGATAACCTCTTACCCAAGGCTAAGCTGGAACCTATTTACCGACCGCGAAAAAATAGACATTTGAGTTGGCTGTAGGTTAGTTAGGCTCGTTTGGCTTCGATACACAGCGCCTTAACCACTTGGCCTCTTATACCAAGTACGTTATACCAGGTGATAAAAAAAAAAAACGTGGTACGTTTGCCGGTTTATAAGTCTGAGAAGAACTATCCATTTTTTGTATTGCTACATTTATATGATATGTCAAAGGTGAAATTAGTTCATTAAAAATATTTATTTAAATCAACCATTCTGTCCCTTTGATATGAACGATTATTCAAAAAGTAATTTCCATAAAACAGCCAATAATAGTCCAGGTTTTACCTTATATCATTCTTTTTTAGCGGGACAAAAGTAAAATGATAATGGAATGAAAAGCAGACCAGATTCTTCAAAGTTCTTTTGTTCTTCTGTTCCAACAAAATCTCTTCTGACTTAAAAAATGGCATGACCGATTTTAGTCAAATACATTTTCTTATCTAAGTCGACCTTATACCTACTCACAATATCTTGAAATATTCTTGCTCACTCTTTGACCAAGAAATAAGGAAGCAATCATCCCACGTTTTTTTGGGTCACCCGCTTTTATTTTATAATTTTTGCATTGAACGTAAGTAAGAATGTAAGTTAGAACAGTAGAGCTAAGTAAGTAAGTAAAATAAGTTTGATATTATTTGTTTAACTTCATAATTTTATAATTTTCTTCTCCGAACTTTAAATACATTTTCAGTCACACAACGAGATGGTCTACCAAGAATATGTTGCAACTAAAGCCAAAGAAACAAAACATCAATTGGAAAAATATTATGAGCAGTTATTTGGTCAAATACAAAACGAACTGAATGGTATCCTTTTCATAAAAATGTTTCCAACCTCAGGGATCCGAGAAGACCTATACTATTCGATTTGTCGGGCGGGAATATGTTAATTTATGCAAGATCAACATAATTTGGCAATCAATATTCAAATTGCATTCGAATATATATGGCGCTCTATTTTTCGAATCTCATGGGAGTTTCGAATGTTCACGCGAGATTCCATTCCTTTGTTTGTATCGAGATTCTATTCCTTCCTTTGTATCTTGGCTATTTTCTTATGAATTATATCTGAGCATATAGCTTCTTAATTATGCCTAATGAATAAAATAATCCTGTGGCATGGCAGAAGGCCATCAGGGAAAGTTTTCCTTCTTTTCCATTCATTGTGGTATATTTTTCTGTGCCGGACACTGGGCGCTTTCTTCAGCTTTCTGGCGGGGAACCCAGTTTTTGTTGAGAAAATGTTAAAACAGTCTGAGAACAAAATTTCGAAGTTTTTCCCTCCGGGGAATTCGCTGGGCACTTAGACAGAGATGTACACTTGGTTGAAATGTTTCAGATTTAGCTTCACATTTTTACATACTTTGCAATTGCGTTACTCTTTTTTGTAATTTTCCAATTTTGTTTTGCAACTTGCACATTTTTCGCTGCAGCCGAATAATTTCATGCTCCCGCTCCAATGACGTAGAATACATTTGTTCAAGGATTGGTTGATGTTGTTGTTGCCTATCTCCAAACGGCACGGTTAAGCGAATATTACCTGCGTGAGACATATGACTTTCATCTAAAGTCGCAATTGTTTGAGCAGACGAATCATGTTCAAATGCAATTCTTGTTCCGGTTAATAATTTACTGGATTGTTTTATTTGATTATTTTGTAATGTAAAACTTGGCTTTAAAATCTGTGATTTTCGATCAAAATTTTCCATGACTGCGACAAATGTGTTTGAGATTTCTTTAGAAGTAACTGTTTCTTTGCATTGCTTGCCTTTATTTATTTGTCTTTTATTCAGCAGTTAAAAATAACTTGCCACGAATGTTTTGACGAGAAAACATTTTGTCTTTCTTCTTCTCTCACTAAATCTCTTCAATTAACATATCTTTAAACAAAAGCAAAATTGTGCATAAATGTTAAAGTTCGTATAGTTGACTACTTTTTACATTTTCCGTAGTACAATTCAAAACTAAAATTGTTTTGAAGTCAAAGATCATGGGGAGCCACCTGTTCTTCTAACCAAGCTACTCGTACCTCATATATTCACTGCCAAAAGCTCAATGTCGTATGTACATCATAATAGATGGGTACGGGTATCTGCCGCCGATATGGATGGGTTTGAAGGCAGTAAATTCTCTAAACATGGGTATGACTTTAGCGAAAATGCCAGCTTAATGTTGGTTTAGATATTTAAAAAATTACCCTTAATGTTGGGTGATTTGGAATGACACACAACATTACTGCTAGGCATACACGAAAATGTGAACATTAAAGATGGGTGGGTTTATAAAATCTCAGCTGCATACCCCCATCCGACCGTGGGATACTCTTCTTCTCCGCTGGAATTTCTTGCTTTGATTTCTTGCATTTGCTAAACGTACTATTTTGTGTTTTAATTTTAGTTTGTACAGAGGCGTAGGAACGTTTTCAAAAGTGGGGGCGCAGTAATAATTTTCAGTACCTCAGATCATACACATTCAATGGGCCCCCATTCAGGTTTGTGAAAAAGTGAAGTTGGTGATGCGTGCCTCCCCCAGGCCCCTGGTTCCTACACCACTGACTTTTATCTTTTTGGAGGTAACTAAATTTGATTAAACATCGGTTAGAGATCAACAATAAATTTTTATGCAGTTGACAATCTACGAGTTTTCTTTAATAAAATATCAGGTGTCAAGTCAGAGCTTTCAAGTAAGTATTTTAGGCTAAAAAAATGCTATGGTGTTTAGAAAGAAAGATTTTATACCTAGCCTGCATTTTTTAAAGCATTTGATCACAGGCCATTATTTCAATGATGGTGGAATGTTCGAATCAAAAGTTGTAAAATAACCAGACGTTATTCAAGAAACAAAACTTGTTGGTCAATATACCCCTTTTAGGCAAACAATCTAAATTTTCCAACATTAGTTTTCTTTAAAAATTAGATATCAAATTTTCAGGATTCATATGTGCATGACTTAAAGTAAATTTATCTTCAAGGGCAAGGAAAAACGTATAAAAAGAAACAATCTAATAGATATCAAATTTTTAGGATTCATATGTGCATGACTTAAAGTAAATTTATCTTCAAGGGCAAGGAGAAAAGTATAAAAAGAAACAATCTAATCGGTGATGTAAGTGAGAGGCTTTAAATAAAAGTTTTATACCTTGTTAGCCAACTCTACAAAAATCTGCAAAGAAATCCATGACCTATACTGAAGGAAAATCACCTGCATAATTTAGTATTTTCAGCAGATTGTAGTCTGATAACCAGACCACAAAACAGGCTTGTAGTCTGGTTACCAAGCAAAGCTGATTGCAACAGCAGAAACCCCCTATTTTTTATTTCACTGAGTAACTCAGTGATTAGGAGGTAGATTTTTGCTAACAAAGTATCAAACTATCAAATTAAAGCCTCTTATATAAAATTCAAGTTTAAACACAATTTTCAAACTTAAAGCTCCTCCGCAGAAACTTTGCAAACGTAGGAAAGGTTTCTGGGCCAACTGGTACTATGGTATAAGTTTAAGAAACGCTATAATCTTTTTAGTTTGTACAAAGAGGAGGATATGTTGTGTAAGAATATAAACAAATTCAACGCTATAATCTACATGAAAAGCAACACGCACACGTACCTGAAATACATCATGCACAAAGACACCAAAAAATTGCCAATTACACACCACAAACTGCCCTCTACACTTACCTACCCACATATAATCAACAACACCCCCAACATAAAATATGCCCATACAAACAATTACCCGCCAGCAACAACTATACACACACCAAAAACATATAGTAAACTATTTTTGTCGCGATCCTTTTTTACAGTAAAGTCTAAAGAGCTTGGTGACACGAAGAAAAGGCTATCAGAGCTGACCGAGAAACAAGCTGATAAAAGTAGACAACTACAGCGACTTCAGGTATTTTAGCAGACATAGATTGAATTATTTTGTAAATTAAGTGATACGAATTAATTATTAACGTTTTTCAAAGCTTTATCTAAACTAGGATAGAAAATATGCACAGAAGGAATAGCTACTTAACCAATACTTTTGAGGATAATGTAAAGGCGTTAAAATTTTTTTAAATTACAACATTTTTTTTGAATCCTCAAAAATATCATCGTTAGCTATTTTACTATTAAAGGGGTACCATGTGACAAAGATATCCTGGGTACAAGAAGATTGACATGTGTCATTTGTCAATAGAACCTCGAGAGTTCAAATTCGCTTAACTTGAGCTCATGACAACTTGAACAATTTCCTATGTCCCGTGCGACCTTTCAGTGCTGAAATGTCCCTCGATAAGTTGAATTTATAAACAGTGCTGTAGAGCTAGGGGGCTAAGGGGGCTAATGCATAAAAACGACGGAATTTTACTTTTTGGTATTATATTTTTGGTATTATTTTACTTTTTGGGTTACTTTTATATTGGAGCCCCCTTTGTTATTTTAGTGGCGCTACATTACTGTTCATAAGCAATTGATTAATTTATGTTAGGCAATGTACGATTCACTGAGAAGAAAAACTGTCAATCCAGCATTCCTTGGGGAACCATTTGGAAATTCAGAAGTTTTCCATGCAATGAAGAATTCGTTCACATTGCCAATTGGTACAACATCAGGTAATGCAACGAATCCTTGAAGTTGAGATCTGATGGAATTTTTGATATGGTAGAGTACAAAAGCGTAATGTTGAAAATATAAAATCTTCCAGGGCAGGGGGGTACTCAGGGTAAGGGGGGTACTCAGTATTACTTTGCTAAAATGCCCCAAGAACCCTTACTTGAATATTTTATAACAATAAAATGTATTGTGTGATATACATTATAACATTTAAAGTTTTCAAATTTATTGACCCAAAAAATAAAATGTATAGTTTTACACCAAAAGACTACTCGACAGTTTCCAGACCCAGAACTTTGATCAGAATTTGAGACACCAAAAGTAAACTAAGGACCTCTTTCAAAATATTTTCATATACCCCCCCCCCCTGGGTAAAACCTATTATTTGAAATAACAGATTACAATCCAGCGTTGCCAGAGAAATAACTTTTGCTTTACAAGAGTCTTTCTCATTCGATAAATTAGAAAACCAGGCTCAGGAAAAATATTTTTGTATCTGTTTTTTACATACTCTATTTGATGATTTGTTGACTTAACAACAAGATTTCTCCGATGTTTTATTGCATAATATTTGCACGGTTTATCTAAACTACTGCATCATCCAGGTGTCAAAGCGATGCCAACCGATAGAGATATGCCACAACGATCAGCACCAAATCAGTCACCATTTAGTAAGTTTTTAGATTACTTATTTGTTGAAAGCATTCATTGGTATATAATACACCATAATCAATACACCATTATTCTGTACTTTGAAATATCTGAAAGACTTGTGCTCCAAATCTATTTCTATTAAGAGGACATCCATAAAGTAGGTACGCACTAATAAGACTATTTTTTACAACCTTCTTCCCTTGTACGCAACTGACGATAACAGTAGGTGTACGCTTTCGAATCACCCCCTTCCCCCTCAGTGCTTACGTAATTTGTGGATTTTTCCTTGTCAATTCTGCACAGGGGAAACATGAAAAAGAGTAGAGAAAAGTTTCTACTCTCATTTTACTTCCCAGCTGCAGCAATATCACTAGATATCTTTTTTTTTACATACGCACAGATCATTAAGCCCCGGCCAAACGACGCAACACTTCACGCAAAATCTGTTGCATGCCTGATGTTGCATCGTTTGGCCACCATTTTGCAACTTTTTCAAATTTTTTGCTTGTTTGTTTCAAGATTTTATCTCAGCCTGGTAGTCTTTATGAATTCCTTAGTTTTTTTTTGGCAAATTTCAGATGCGAGTTTCTTACAAACGTCTTGCAGCAGTTTATCCTCCGTTAGGGTTGCTGTTGCTGTTGCTGCGTGCGCAGGGCACAGGAATACAAGAGCTTAGAAATCAACTACTTGCGTTTCTTAAAGTCTATTTACGACAACTCACGTTTCTTAACGCCCATGGCCCCAGTGTCCCTGTACCCGCGAAGGTTGAGAAGGAGAAAGAGAAAGAGAAAAAGAATCGATAGGAAGCGGGAGTCTGGGAACAATATAATTTTTTCTGTTCAGTCACACATACACATCACGGGCACAGGGACACATTCACACACCACGGGTACATAGACACAGGGGAGAGTAACATACAGATCACGGGTACAGGGACACATTCACACACCACGGGTACATAGACACAGGGAAGAATAACAACTCATTTTTCTTAATGCCCATGCTTACAAAGGCTCCTTCAATGCAAAGGTTACTTTTGACTTAGAAGGCATTTAGAAATATCAGGAAGCACTTTACATTCAATGTGTGAGCGTATGTTAAATCTACTCTTATTTGTAAGAAGGATCAAGACAAATACTTTTATATAAAAAAAAACAGTTGCCAAAACTTCCAGACTCTGATCGTTTCCAGTTTTACAGATTGAAAGCGGATGGGAAGTTCTTTTATGATTACTGGCTGAGTAAAATAACTTAAACTTTCAAGGCATATTTATCTTTACAAATTATTTAAATTAAAAGGAAATAATGTAAAGAAAATTGCACCTGTCAGGAAATTAGAATTTTGAGATAGATCTCGTCTTATGACTTTCTTCGTTTTAAATAGAACATTGACGTTTTGTCAGATCAGTTGCCAGAAATTCTAACTACAAATGCCACAGCAAATTTATCTTTCATCTTTTTGATATCGGTAAATGAGTATGAGTACCAGCTATGTTGGGGTAAGAGGTTATCAAACCTGGGAGTGGAGTGGCGCCCTCCCCTGCCCGCCATGGGTAGCAACTAATGAAGAAAGAGCCTTCAGGTTGCCTTCTTTTACTTGCACCAATATTTAATTAGGGGGGGGTTTGGGTCTGCAATGATACATTTCTAAAGATATCTATCAAGATGACCTGGAAGCTCTTATAGTCTCAATCACTTTTGGCCCGGATTGTAGCCAGGGCTGAGGAGAAAGGGGGTTAGAGGGGGGGATACTGACCCTGGGCTCATGGTCACGAGAGTCCGTATTTGGTTATTTGTAATAAAATTAGGGTCAAATATTTAGGCCCCATAAATTCTCTTCGCGACCTTGATTGTAGCTATCGGCCTACTTACTTATTGACGTTTTATTATATGAATCCACGAAATTAATTTTCTGAATGTCTTTTCTTTTGGCCTTTACAGCTTTGTGTAGCGTACCACCAGATGCACAAAGTTTTAATCTAATTTTTGATACTAATAAATATGTGTTCAGAAAAATTTCTTGTCTATAACTTGCAAAAAGCATTATGATTAGTAATCGAATAGATTTTTTATCTATGCCTACCACATTTAAGCTATCTAGACAAATAATTGATTTTAACATGAAATACTTTTAAGACAAAAAAGCTTAAAATGTATTTTACACAACAAGCGTGCCTTTGATCATGTTGCAAGAAGAATACGGCAAAAGCCCGCATGTACTTTTTGACCCGCATGTACCCGCATGTAATGATCTACAACTTTTAAGAGCCTTCACCCTAAAATTTTCACAGAAAATTTCTAAAAAATGCTGTAATTTTTAAGGAATTATGAAAGAGATTTTAAAAGTCAAAGGGAGCTAAAAACACCCCCATCTAACTGCCTCGGTGTGTTTTCCTCCGGCAAATTTCCCCGAGGGAAAAGCTTCGAATTGTGTCCTTATTTAGTACGTCCCCCGTCAGAAAGCTGGAGAAAACTGGCAATCCCCGCCGGCCCAGAGAAGCACACCGTTATAAATAGGAAGGAAGAAAAATTCCCCCGGTGACTTCTTACCACTCCATTGCCTTATTTAGACAGGGCTGTTTAAAATAATGCAGTTTTTGCATCTTGCGAGCAGATCGCACTTTGCTACCCTCTTCATTCCACCGTTTTGAAATTTAGATGCCCCACGATTAAGAACTGTTCTTATAGACTCGACTCAACTTCAAAACACAAGGTTCTTATATGCAGGGCTTTACTGTATTCTTTCTTAAAATAACATTTTCATAATTATTAAAAATTTATTTTTCAGAAGATTTTCAGTTCACACCAGTTCAGATGGACAGCAATAGCATCAGCAACAACAATATCTTTGATGTTGGAAAGCAAAAGTCAATTCATAATAGATTTCAGATTGAGTTGGACACTCCAAGAAATGGAGGAAAATAAGTTTTTCTTATCACATTTTATTCTTCGCCCTGCATATTCTGTTTCCAGAAAGGCAAAGTGTTTTTCAAGGGGGGCATCCATTTAGTACGTACGCATTATTTTCACAATATTTTTACCCCCCTTCTCTCCTCTTTTGCACGCATTTCTACGCCTTTCATCAACTACGTTTTTTTTTCGTGATTTATTTTCTATATTTTACACATGATATTGATTGCAACCGTTTCCTTATAGTTGTATTATTTGATATCCTGACGAATATCCTGATAATTGTATGAGCTAATATTTAAAAAATATTGATTCTATTAATTAAATTTGAAAAGACTAAAACTGGCATAGCTGCTCAACAGTCCCCACCCTGTTCCCCCAATGTGAGAAATTTTCCCAGGTAGCTGAAATTTTGATAAGAAGCTACAAATTTATTTAACGCAACGTAATTATTGAATATATTTTTTTACCTTTCAGGCTTATTTTCTTCTTCTTAATGATTTTAATTTTCTTAGAGAACATATTTCTTGCAAAAGCGTAGTTTTTTAAATTAAATCTACATAATATCTATGCTTAAGACACCCTTCCCTCCCATTGGATGCAAATGTACGCTTGATGAAAGACCCCCACTTCTTCTCTCCCTGCGTTTGTACTTCATAGATGTTCCCAGTCAGCCTGTGATTGGTCAGCACTAGACGGGCACTAGATCATAGCTACTTCACGTACGCGGGCTGTCCCACATATGTTACAAATATAATTCGTTCTTAAAATGGATATTTCTAAAAGCTTTTCGAAAACGAAATGTAGAGGGAAACGTACAATTGTTATTTGTCATATATCTAGGGATATGTCTCTATGATCTATCCTTGATCCATGTGGTTTCTTTCATTACAGCAGCTACAACAACAGCTCTGAAATTATTTTTGCATTGTATTTCATTCAAAAGCATTTGAGCAAGTTTGCATACCTAGGATTATTTAGTTCGTAATCAAAATATATCAAAAGATGAAAGGACACTTGTTTTCCTTGCTTGCTTCTATGTATTTATGTTGATTTTGTTTCCATGGATATTTTAGATACAAAATACCCGTAGTGCGTATTTCAACAAAATATTTTGTCGGGATTGTTTTAGTTTGTTCCACTTTTTGAATTTGATTTGCATCATTATTAACATAAGATATTTTAAATTTTCGAGTATACGTGTTTCTAGAAATTATATTGAATTTTGGCGAAAGAGTCTATTCTTGCCTTTCTAAAATTGCACCCTTCGATACGACATGACACTAACTTCCAGGGGGGTACATGTCCCACAGTCAGACGGGGGGTGCAACTGAGATTTTATAAACCCACCCCTTCCTTAATGTTCAAATGTTCATGTATACCCAACATTACTGTTGTGTTTCATTCCAAATCACCCAACATTAAGGACAATTTTTAATATCTAACTCAATATTAAAGCATTTTTGCTAAATATTTTACCCATCTTTAGAGAATTTGCTGCCTTCAAATCCATCCACATCGGCGGCACATGCCAGTACCCATAGATTAGGGTGTACGCCCCTCCTCCCAGGCACTAACTTTTCTCTTAAAAGCTTCTCTTCGTCAAAGCATAGTACTGTGTCCACATCTAAGCTTGAGGAGCAATTTTACCAATTTAAGCCTGTGTTGTGAATTGATTCTATTAACAGTGTTGCAAGTTGTCTTCCAAGACTTCAACAAAGGCTATTCTTAAAAAAACTTCTTTTTATCAAAGAATGAAGAATGATACTATGACCATACTGGCATATCTTAGTTGATTCATGTCACAACACACCCTGGGTACCAGAGCCTTGAATAATAAAAAATGAAGAAGAAGAAATGAAAAAGAAAAAAAATGAAAACATTTCTTTTAAGACTTTTTTCTTTTAAGAGTTAAAAGTCACCGAGTTTATTTGAAGCACCTTTTGTATTGATCTTCTTAGAATTACAATTATAACCATTACAAAAAACATAACCCAAACAAATCAAGAAAAATTAACAGCTAATTTATGACTGATTCAATACGGTTTGACTGCTATTAACGTTTGTGGTGTTATTTAATTTGATTCCCTGGTTTACTTTTTTCTGTCCATCCGGTTTGCTGGTCTTTTTATTGAAATTGTCTTGGGAAGTTTTATTCTTGGAATTTGTTCCTCCTCCGTAGATGACATCCCCGTTGTTGCACTGTGTCCACTTGCATCCAAAGCGTAATTGTCATCATCGTCATCATTGTCACTGCTTCGGCCATACTTCAGTGACACGTACAAATGATCATAGTCGCTTAAGTCGTTACCGGTCGGTTCGCCTACAACGGGGTTGTATTTTGAAGCATCTTGTTTGCCAAGCCCCCCAGACCCTAGAAAAGAAATGAATTGGCAAAAATAGAGTAAGAAAGCTATTAACCTGATGGGCCCCAAAGTAACTATCAGCAAGCGACAGTAGTATATGGTGGTATTTGGGCTCAAAATCCAGATTTTGATACATGTTTTACATGCATCTATTGCAAAATACAGATTTGATATACATTTTGATATACAATACAGTTCAGCTATATTTATATACAATACACATGCAGTCGAGTTGAGCTTTGATATACAGCACAGTTGAGCTATGGAGTCATTTCTTAAGAAAAATTATTGCAGCTTATTTATTCGAGTTGAACAACGTAGTCTAGTTATACCTATCTGAGGTTTGTCAATAATTTTGCAATCATCATAATTTTTTAATAGAATTGCTTGTTGGGAGCCACAAAATGTTCAGAGTTTAGTTCTGTCTGGCCAGATAATCACATGGGGCATATGTATTTTAGGAGCCTTTTAAGCCCTTTTAGGGGTCTTTTAGGGTCACTGAGCAACATGGGACCTGAGTTTCTGTGCACTGTGGTCCTTTTGCAATGATCTTCTCGAAAGAAGACGGTTCTATGAAGTTCGTAAACATTGATTCCTTTATTCACTTAAAAATTATCTTGGTTTGAAGATTATGCAAGAATGAATATTTTCGTGCAACGTAATTATGAGTTCTTTTTTGTGTGTTTCATGTTTCATGTTTTGAAGCAATTATTTTCAGTGAATCGTTATTTTTTGAGAAGGTTATTTTCGTGCATTCGTGAAGATGCAAATTTATTTCTCGTGAATCTTTCTCAACGGCTCTTTTCAATGAATCGTTTATTCTGTAACAAAAAGGACGTCGCAAAAGCCATGAAATGTTGCCATAAAATCCTATTTCCCTCGAACAATTGAGTTAAACCAACCAGATTGGCTTAATCTTTTGCGGGAAGAAATTGTCAATGTAGATTTTGGTTTTGTTGAAACCAATCTAGTTTGGTTTTTTAATTAATTAACCATGTTGTCGCATTTTGAAGCTTTCAACAGAAAGCTCTATTGTTCAAAAATTCTTGTCATTTGTCTTCTTCTGTAAGGCACAATGAGAGATTTCAGTAAAAAATATGTTCAAACCTCAGTCTATTTTTTACAATGCAACCAGGAGCGCCATAAACACGTTTAAATTTATTGTGCCAAAGGAGCTTTGCCCAAATTGCTAATAAAATTTTGGAGCTTTTTCGATTTCACTTTATGCCTTTTTAAACATATTTCAATGTTTTTATTTAATAAGAACATTGACACACCTCTGTTTATCTGCGAGTTATCGTATTTAACGTGCCAAGACCACAAAAGTCTCGATGACTTGTTTCCAAGGGGGTCCATCAGAGCGACCCCGATCCTTCCTCTCGATGTGACCACACCTCGTGATTCCTTTTGCCTTTGCTTGGAATTACAGAGAGTTAGCGGCTCTCCTCACACTTTCGCTTGCAGCAAGTTTGACCTTGGTGGGATTCAAACCCACGAACTTGCGATCATGAATCCGGCGCCTTAACCATTATGTATGTATGTATGCATGTAGAATTTCTTCATAGTGAATGACAACTTGTTTAAGCTAACAACTTGTTTAAAATAATTTCACAAAGTAAAATAAAAGTGATTCACAAATTAAAATAAAAGTTTAACAAAAGGAATAAGTTATAAAGTTTAAAAGTCACTAGGTAAGTCACTAATAAGTCACTAGGCCATGCTTGCATGCTTGCATACATCTCATGTGGTATTGTATATATCCAAAGATGTATACGCGTTCACTGATTTTCCCACTAGATTTGGAAGACTCATGATGTCAATCTTACCCACTGATCTGGTAACCTTTAACGATCGTTGAGTGCAGCATAATCTGGTACATACATTTGAGTTGATATAAAATTCTTTGTAAATAAACTAATAATGCCAAGATAAAAATAAATTCAACATATCGGGCATAACCGTTTATCAGTATTTGCTGACTATTGCCATACGCAACAGTCTTGTGATTATTATTGCACTCAAATAATTTGATAGTTCACAATCAAACTTAAATTTCAAGCTTTTATCTTAATTTTCTTGCACAAAATGTTTGATGTGTTTTGCGTTTAAACAAAAATAAATTTTCCTATATGAACCTTTGAATCTTTAATGAATCAATTTTTAAATCATTAGTGCTAATTCTTGATCAGGCTTCTAGAAACGTAATCTAGAATGATTGCCAAAAGTCAGTGGAATACCTTGTTAGTTTTACGAAAAAATTATAAAAACTTTTCCCTGAAGAGGACAACCACGTACCCTCTTCCCCCGTTTAGGGGAAAATATGTTAGCATAATCACAAGAAAATGTTTTCTTATGACTATGGTGTTAGTAATCAGTACTGTATCTCAGTGATAAATCTCTTGGCAAGCATTTAATAGGACTATTTCTGTTTTTGGCTGAAAAAGGAGCTATTTCCAACAAATTTTCTTGCCTTTGTTTACATTTGTTCAATTTTTGTCTCTTGCGAACAATTTCCTATGTTTCACCAAAATGCATAATACACTTACCATCATCATGATATGATAGGGATTGAACCATCAATGTGGCGATTACTAACAAACCAACGGATCCCATGGTTGAATCAATGAAAGACATGATTTTGAACCAGCTCATATAGGCTATATGCATTCAAACAGTTTTGATATAAACGTTACTTATCAATACTATAACACAACTCTGAAAAACTGAAATAACGTTATAAATGATTCACTCTCACACTTTCACCTGACCGCACTTTAATCTTAAATAAAGACTCCCTTTTTTCTCTGATTAATAAATCATCTTGTAAAATTTTGATGGTTATTAGATTTGTGGTATGATTGAATGAATTGTTATTCCAGACAATATTTAGAAAAGCCATGCAAAGAACCATGATTGTCTTTCCAGATTTGCGTCCATGGCAACTTTCTCATGAAGAAAGGGAGTGACAAATATTGTGGAAAAGGTCCAAGATTACGGGTTTTCTTGTTTGTTATTTCATAGCAAATAACATTGTCATAGTAAGCCTGACGAAATTTACACCGTGGCACTATGCAAATTGCACATAAATTCGAAATATGCCACTGCTGTCACTTCTACCCCTGTGGGTCCGACGCCCCTGGTGACAGTCACCCAAAAAGGAACAGCACCTCAGTTCAACATGATATACCATTGACTTTTACTTTCAACCAGTCAATCAGTAAATTTTATTTGTAGAATAAGAAAGTCGACTGCAGGGTAATGGTAATCACAGGGATTGCCCTCGCGATTCTTCCAAATCTGGCGAGAAAATGTATATATGTGGGGGTGTAGCGACATATTTGGATATAAATCTCTCACAACTCTTTAAAATTTCAAGTTTGGAAAACTCAGCTAATGTGGTCATGTAAGTTTTGATACATTTTTCGCAGGCATCCGGTCATCGCCAACTTTTTTAGCGAATTAGGGTGACGTCATCAGTTCCCAGACCTCAACTCCGCGTCCATGGATGAAAGAGAAGTAAAGATAAACTGGTTTATGATTTCAAAAATAGCATATAAATCGATTTTTTTCTCAGATTTATCTGATAGTTTGAAAATATCTTTAAAGATGGATAAAAAAATTTAAACTAAAACGATTTATCCGAATCTAAGACCGAAAAAACTCAAAAATTTGCCAAATGTTTTGAGAAACCTTTACATGGAGTGGTATCACAGTCCTTCTGTCTATGATTTGTTGAGTTGTTGGGCCTAAAGTCAAAGGTTCATATTATTAGCTTGCAGACAGGAATTCAAGATGCATTAAACGAGCACAGCACACGAAGACCAAGCAAAAATGATCCACAGTTTATTTCTTATCAACAGTTCTGGGTAGGTATTTTATTTTTTGCACTACACATCCGTCGTATCCCAATCTGCCAATCATCATTCACAGGAGAATATGACTACGATGACACTTTCGGCACAAGATCTTTATTTATTATTGGGGCTTAGGCCATAAAGGGGGAGAAGGGGTAATATGGTTTATTTTTTTTAAATTTCTTTAAAACTAACTAAAGGTTTGCATGTAATTCTGATAAGCAAGAACTCTCTGAAACCTGTGTAAAACAACAGGCTACAAACAAACAAACGAACAAAATAACTGTGCCAAGAACAACTGACAAAAACGCTTTAACTCTGTGACTTCTTTGTTAGGCTGGGATTGTATTGTAATAAGCGAAGTGGACATTTCTCCATTCTTCTTATTTTAATTTCTTTCATTTGATTTTAATATTATTTATCCTTTCTGCTTTATTTACAAAAATTTTAATCTTTTTTCGAAGGCCCCTCCTGGCCTGCCTGGGACTTATAACTAACAAATCAATTTTGTTTTATGCATGCCATGTCATTCGAGAATGTTTCTTTTTACATACAATTCATCAGTTTTGGACACAAACTGAAATTGTTGTTGCTTTGGCATGGTAGAATTAGCATGCAGGAATTTAAAGACCCCCTATTAACATAAGGTTTTTTCAGGGGCATTGATTTACATGATGCTGGCGTGAGATGAAACTGCCTCAGAGTCATGTCAGCATTATATTAAGCTGATAATTTTTAGCCCATTTACACAATGCTGACATGGGACGAATCCGATTTGCTAGAACATTCGGTGTGGCATCACAGTATTTTGTGTCCATGCGCTCACGCAGACTTAATAAAGATAAGGGTGCCAAACGCACAAACAAACATGAATGAGAGCGAAGCAGCAACAGATTGTAATTGCAAAGCAATTTTACACAAGGAATCATGCCATTAAAAAAGACTAAGACCATTGAAGGTAGTGAAAAATAATTTGTCGTAAAACAGCAATTAGTTGAAGATGTTACTTGTTGATGCCTGCATCAAGTGTATACTCAGTAAGACTTTTTTCGGAAGCTGGCAACATTTTTGAAGAAAAGCGTTCTCAACTTTACCTCGAAATGGCGAAAAACTGTGCTTTCTTCATCACAATTTATGCAGAATTTAACGTTGTTGATATCTGAGTGCATAAAACTGATACTAGATATGCCTTCTTTTCTTTGTTTGATTGATCTACCTATTTCTCTACTTTTTGATATCTTATTGTTTTTTAAAACTTTTAAATTGGAAAAACCCGGTTGACTTGCAGGATTTTTTTATAGATCCGGCCGGAACCAGATATCCGGCAAAATGGAGATCTGGCATCGGATTATCCGGTCTGTCGGATATCCGATACACCCCTAGGTCCAGGTTGGAATCTTTGTTTGCTCACCAATAATATATTTGGTGTGTATTTAAAGTTTTGGTGTGCAAGTTTTGGTATTGAAGGCTTTCTTCTTGCAAATATCAGGGGGCATTGAACTTTCCAGGCTGGGACATGTGAAATGAAAAATGTGAAACTCATAGGTTCATTATTGTCTGGATTATAAAATTTTAAAACTATGGCACCCATCATCATGATACTCTATTAACAATATGTTGAGGGTTTCATTGGTAGTGGCAATTAAGTATGAACAACACTAGCAGGCAAAATTACATTGTGAAATGCAAATTATAATTTTATTTTATTTTTTAAAGGGATATATTTCTGGAGAAACATTGGAAAAGTGTAATTAGCAAATCAGTATGTGACTACTTTTTTGAAGCACAAAGCAAGGTATGTTGTTACTATTTTCTCATCCAATGACTACCCCTAATAAATACTCCAAAATAAATGCCAACAGCAATGAAGCCTATGTGTTGGCATTTCTGGTATTCTCTAACTTTAATTATTGCAATCAGATGATGGTTTTTGTTACTACATGTGAATACTTTTTCATCACACATATTATAATTATCACCATAAATTATCACCATTAGTGATTTTTTCAACATGCAAATTTTGGGTGCAAAGAATAATGGGAGCTAAAATGAAATGCCTACAAAATTAAAAGATGACATAGTTTATATGCCTGATACACACTATGATATATGATGGGCATGGAAATGTGCTGTTGATAAGGATGGGTATGAAATGTGCTGTTGATAAGGATAGGTATGAAATGTGTTGCTGACAAGGCAGTCAATTCTCTAAACATTGGTGCCATTTTCTGCAAAAATGCTTTAATTTTTGAGTGAGATAATATATATATTAAAAATTTTCCTTAACTAATATTGGGGGATTTGGATTGAAAAACAACATCAATCTTGTGTATACATGAAAATTTTATCATTAAAGATGGTTGGGTTTATAGAATGTTAGCGGCACAACTTCTTTCCAGCTGTGGGAAGTATACTTTCTTCTAAAAGTTATTTTGGTATGATCTTAATATTTTAGTTTGCTTTGAAGATTGTAGGAATTCTGTCATGTCTAATGAAAATATAAAATTGTCCCAAAAATTGTCTGCCAATTTTATTAAAAATATTCAACATTCAAAACAGTCAAGGCATTATTCATAATTTCCAATCTAGAAACTTTTTAAATTGGTTTACTATTTCACCAAGATATGAACATTGCAAGCTCAAAATTATTCCAAAGCAAAAACCAGATGCCTCTTCATTAAATGAATGCTATGTTTTAGTTGCTTTTTATGTCATGTTCTTGAGGAGCAGCTTCTAAGACAATTTAATTTTCCTTCGAAACCACAGCAGGTAGTTGTAAATCTTAGCAATAAAAAGAGTTCAGTTTTACATTTATGAATTGTGAAAACAAGACCAAATTATATGTTGATAAATTTTTTATTTAGGCTGGATGTTTGGACCACATTTCACCTGTGATTGCAACTCCACATCATTATTTGATCAATATATACAGGGGAGAAATATTTTTTCTGGCTGTAACGCAAGCAGAAGGTATTTATCATGTTATTTCAATTATTCTTATAATTTTTTTGTCTCTAAAGTTGTTTAAGGTAGCTCAAATGAGAATATTTTTAGGATGATAATATTATTTTTATGATTGATTTTTACTGCTTATTATTTTTTTAATGATGAATTAATGACAAAGAACAGTTTTGAAACTTTAAATTAATTTGTGTAGAAAAATGTTATTTTATCTTAGTGGCTACAGGTACAGGACCCATATCCTGTATTTGTTTTACTGAAGATGCAGGAGACAGAATACAATTATTTTTAAGCATCATTTAATAAGAGATATGTTAATTCTGAATCACAATATAGTGGCACTATGGTCAAAGCTTGATTCCCATAATCTAAAAATTTACAAATATTTGTTTGATAAAATAAGTCACCTTGAATTCTGTATGAAAACATACAAGTATTAAAAGTTTGTTCCCATGCCTTCAAACATGACATTATTTTATAGCAAGACATATTGTAAACACACAAAGAAAATTGTGTATTTTTTAGAATAACTTTTTATTTGTTTTACAACTTGTATTGATGGTTTTTTGTTTGATTTTCAATGTGGTTTTTCTGCAGTTGCTCCATTGTTTGTTATTGAGTTTCTTCACAGAGTTGTAGACACAATCTGTGATTATTTCTCAGCATGCACTGAGTCAATCATTAAAGATCAGATTGTGGTTGTTTACGAGGTAAGCAAGATAATTATATAATTGCCTTTTGACTCATCTTTTTGTAGCATTTATTTCATATGTATTTTAACATTTTTTACAGATTAGGGCAGTGACTGCACCAGGTGCCAAAAAACGGGGACAAAAAGAAAAGCAGTTGATTCCCCCCAAATACTTTTTGAGACTAAAACCCTTATCTTTCACAGGAAGTGCTCTTTCAACATTAGAGTTTCCAACAGAATAAAGCCAATCCAACAAAAACCCCTACTTGCCCTCTCAATATATTCCCCTCAAATTTGGGTAAATTGGAAACCTGACCTTAGCAAGAAGTTAGTGGACATAAAGGATAGCAATGCCAATAAAATGATGCCAAGGTTTATTCTGATAAATTTGAGGAACTGCAGAAATTGTGATTACCTGTTCCTTTATCATGATTATCATTTGTGTTATTATTTAAAAAAAAGTCATAGTTCTCTGAGGTAAAAGATTTAAAAACACTTATGTCTATTACCTTTCCACACATGTAATATATGTCTGCGATTTGAATAGTGTTTTTCTTTATTCTAGCTACTTGAGGAAATGTTGGATAATGGATGTCCATTGGCAACAGAAAGCAATATACTCAAAGAACTAATAAAACCGCCAAGTATTGTCAGAAGTGTTGTCAACACCGTAACTGGTGGGACAAAGTAAGTGCCAAAATGTTATGAATAATCTTCTATGGTAACATAAATCCTCGAATTAGCCCCCCTCAAATAAGCCCCCTCCCCGAATTTCGTATTTCATAAAGCCTGCTATTTTACATTTTATTTGGTGAATTCTGTTTGTATATGTGTATGCTGTTCTTGTTCATGTGTAGCTATTCTGTAGTGTTTATATGTATGTAGCTATTCTAAAAATCAGGCTTTGAGTCATCCCCCACCCAAAAAGATACTATATTTTACAAAATATGTGCTTTACAAAATCGTAACTTAAGTTTTTATAAATTATTTGTATCATATTTATTTTTAGTGTAAGTGGCAAATTACCAACTGGTTCTCTTTCAAATGTCCCATGGAGAAGAACCGGTGTCAAGTATGCAAACAATGAGGTAAATTAAGAAACAGTTTTCATTGCAGTTGATTTTTGTGGCATGAAACTTTTTTAGTTTTCCCAGTGATGTAATTATCAGTTAGCTGCGTTTTAAGAGCTGCCATAAATTTTACGGCAAGATGATTTCAATGAATAAACGCTGCATCGATTATTACCAGAAAGCTTAAAAACTCACTTCTAACCGGCATGCTCTGTGCACATAACTTATACCATAATGCAATTCTTGACAGTCAAGTGAAAGCAAGTCGAAACAAACACAAAGTAGAATAACGACACGCAAAGCATGCTGGTCAGCAGAGAATTTTTAGCTTATGTTGCAATATTTGTTTGTTTGAATATTTTGGTCTAACAGAATAGAAAAAGTATTGTATTAAAGACTAAAAAGGAAACGTTAGTATTAAAAGTCAATTTATGTTTCTTTTTTATTTTAGATTTACTTTGATGTTGTTGAAGAAATAGATTGTATTATTGACAAAAATGTAAGTTGCTTTAATTTTTAATTTTCTTTTTCCAGGAATGGATAAGAACATGAATATTGAAATGTAACAATGGGTGAATTAGGATGTAATTTTTCCACTTTGAAAAATCATATAAAGTTAGCTGTCGATTTGTTTAGCATGAGCCAAATGCTTTCATTAAAATTTTTCTTAATTTTCTTAATTTTGGTGGATTTTTTAAACCACCAAAATGATACGAAAATTTAAATTTAAAAACAAGAGGTAACTCAAAAAATATTAAGAGATGACAAAGGAATTCAAGAAGATGCCAAGAAGCGAAAGGTGATGGCTTTCAACAATGCGGGCATGAGTGTCACCACCGCTGACGAGACAGTTCTAGAAGTGGTTGAAGATTTCGAATACCTTTGTGCGTGGATAGAATCGACTGAGCAAGATTTGAAGATGGCATGAAAATTGTGTGGAAATCAGGGATGAACAATAAGCTCAAGAGGTGTATGTTTTTAACAACTGTTGAGTCAGTGTTGTTGTATGGATCTGACACATGGAAATTAACAGGAGTAACAAGAGGAAGCTATCGATGGGGGTATACACACGAATGCCGCAGATGGCGCTATATGTCAGTTTTAAGGACCACATCAAGAACATGGACCTCTGCTCAAACCTCCCGAGAGTGACAGAGAATATTCAAAGAAGGATGAAACTGGCCGGACATTGTGTCAGGCATCCAGATCTTGCAGCAAGCCAACTCGTCTTATGGGAGCCAAAAAGGGCGCCACGAGGCAGGGAGAAAACGTGCAAACTTTGTGGATACACTGTGATGTGACGCGGAGCCAGCAGTACTGCAGAACTGAGGATCTTAATGATGGGCAGGCAAGCATGGAGAGGACTGATCTGCAGGTCTCAAGTTGGCGTTGGATGATTCGCGCTTTCACATCGCATAGCAAAAGGAAGCGAATGGCTGAGTGTGCTGAACAGTTCCCGTCAGATCACTTAGTTAAGCGTGCTCTAGGTGGGTCGACACTTGGATGGGCAACCTTCTGGGCAACTGACCAGCTCATTTCATCGCCCTTCGGAGGGGACGTTAAGCCAGCGGTCCCATGCCCGGATGAGGCATGTTCACCCGTGTTCCCTGTTGGAAGCAAGTCATCTCGAGACTTTCGCAGGCCAGCACATTAAATACAATCACTCATTCATTCCAAGATGACAAAAGCTAGTCATTTGACAGCCATTATTTTTGTTATAGTTACATGATTGAAACGTGACGAGAAGAGAACGAGAAGAAAATTTTCGTTTTTGCTTGGAAGTGGCACATACTGAAAAGATAATTTTTTGGCTATTGAACTTTCTTAGCACAAGGCATTTCCAAAAAGGGATACTTTTATTAGTCACCCATTGCACGCTTTTTATTAGTTGTTTTTTTGAGTTTTTGAAATGTTCTTGAAATCTATGCAAGAAAGTTGCTTGATTTATAATTTTACGGTTGATCGTATTTTGATTTTAGGGGTCCACGCTTTTCGCGGAAATACAAGGAAAGGTGAGGAGTGTTTTTATTGGTTTGAAATATTTATTAGCACCATGATGGCTTTAAGATTTAAAATGGATGAACTTTCCATATTTTGGGAGAAAATGTTGGGTGAAATGTTGGATTTGCTTGACAAAGGCTTTAGAGTATTATTTTTGTAACATTCTATAACGAAGACCTGCGATATTAATTTTATTGAGCAACGTCTTCCGAACATCATTTTCAAGCTGAATTAATTGAAAATATGTTGGTCATATATTGCATGCAAGATTGTAGACAATAGCGATAGAAATGCACCAGAAATGAATCATCACCAAAGTTGATCTGAATTGTGAATCTGAATCGTGAACCTCATCACCAAAGTGAATCTAAATCGTGAATACTAAAGTGAATCTCGTCACTAAAATGAATTTGAATTGTGCATCTCAAAATAAATCTTATCAATAAAAATGTTATCTTATAATTGTTATAAATGTATATTATAAATGTTATATTAGGTATGCCCGCATAAGAAATGTTGTATAAAACTGCAGGTCTTTATCGCGTCTCCTCTCATCCTATAGATGGAGTCCATGCTTAGCTTTATTGGCTGGCAAACTAGCCAGACATCCTTGTTTTGAAATTGGCGCGTCAATTTCACTATTGTTGCAAAATCTGCTTTTGTTCAATACTGGATTAAAATAGTTGACATTTTATTGTTTACGTAATTTTTCTCTTTTCTTATATTTCAGATGGAATGTTTGTCTCGTTTGTCAGGCATGCCTGGTAATATATATTTTCAAAATTTTAATCGTGAATTTTATTCAAGAAATTTTATAGTTAATTTTCAAAGTTAGTTTGCAAATTTTTACAAAACAATCAGCCTGTGATTTTTTTCAACTCAGTCTCTTATTGGCGGGTTCTTACTCTATTGCTTAAAAGTAGAAATGTTTTTCAAAATCCCTTTTCATATTGCGCTTAAAATTGCTGCTTTTCTTTCAATTAGAATAATAGTTTGTTGTCACTTATTAGAATAATAGTTTGTTTTCATTTATTAGAATAATAGTTTGTTGTCATTTATTAGAATAATAGTTTGTTTTCACTTATTAGAATAATAGCTTGTTTTCATTTATTAGAATAATAGTTTGTTGTCACTTATTAGAATAATATTTTGTTATCACTTATTAGAATAGTTTGTCTTTGTTTTGATAAATTAATCAAGGTTGTAACTAAAAACATACGAATGAATCAAAGTCATTTAATTTTTCGTGATCTCTCTTCTGCTAAGCAAACTTGAATGTCTCTTTCGTTGTTTTTTCTTTAATTTAGTAATAATTTTTTAGATCTTACGATGTGTTTTGTCAATCCAAGACTACTAGACGATGTCAGTTTTCACCCGTGCATCCGATTAAAGAGATGGGATGTGAGTTGAACATTTATTTTTTGACACATTTCTCATTTCTTGAAAGATTCTTACTTATGATGTCTAAAAGCTGTTTATGTTTTGATGGCTGCTTTCTTCATATATTTACTACATCATCATCATCATCATTTTTATTCGAGAACGCAAAAAGTTTACGGATATAATAAAATTAGATGTAAAAATTGGATTCTACACGACCCAAGGGAAGCAGAGCTTATCTGGCTTGGGCCGTAAATAATACTACTAATAAATCTAAATACAATAGACCATAATACATATTTGTTAACAAAAGTTTGAACACAAACAGCAAGAACATGTAATATGGTCAGTAATTATGAAGAATATAAAAGATAACAGTTATGAAGATTATAAAGATTATAAAGATACATACTTGGATACATATGGTTTTAATAATGTTGTAAAGTTGTAACACTGATTTTGATTAGTATTTAGAGATAATCAGTTTTGTTTAAGTTTTATTGAATCTAGTCGGTTTAGAAATAGTTTTAATAGATTTGGGGAGCTAGTTCCGTAGAAGCGCACCTTTTTTTAGTATCACTTTATCATCCTATTTTTTATGTGATTTAGTGATTATGTTGTTAGTTCTTTGTCGTGTGTTATGCCTATGTTTGGAGTCAATTGTTTTATAATAGTTTTTAAATACACCTGGAAGTTTATTCTCATTAAAATGTACACGATGTATATATTTAATTATTTTGAATTCGTAAAGAGTGTACCTTTGCGTGAACTTTTCGTATGTTTTGCTATTCAGTGTGCGACCATGATACCACGAGGGCCTCTTGCGGGACGAACGATTGTGTGGATAGTTGTTTATTGCTGCTATCATTAAGCATTTCTGCGGGCACACTCGGGCACAATCGTGCAAACCAATATTACTCGTTGACACACATGGTGCATTGCTCAATGAATTTCTGAAGAGCTTGGTTTTTTTATCATTAAGCATTTCTGCAGGCACACTCAGGAAACGCAAATTACTCGCAGATACATATATTATATTCAATGAAGTTCTGAAGAGTTGCTCTTTCTTATCATTAAAAATTCTTGCGTGCACACTCGGGCATATGTTGATATACTGGTTGAACCAAAAATATGTATACCCGTTTGAAAAATTACCACAAATTATTTTAATTTTAAAAATGTTTTCTTGAATAATGATGTCAATGCAATGCCAGAATTGGTTCCAGAGCAACTAACGTTTTTATTAATGCAAAGAAACGATGACATAATACTTTGAATACCGGATTTTAAGGCATAGGTTTTTCGAATACCGTCCAGAAGATTAATTTTTTAAACTGATGGTAATTTATAATTTTTAAATACTAAAACAACATTCGACATTCCTTCATGATATTTTTAACTGTGTAAAAACGAGAATTGAGAAAAACTGGAGTTGATATTAATTTTGTTGTGACCTGATACCATGTACCAAAACCAGGTAGCCTATAAAAACTTCACGAAAATTTCACGAAATTAAAAGTATTAGTGAAATGTATAATACATCAAAAATTGATTTGACTTTATTATTTCAAATTTGCTGTCCTTTAAAAAACAAATTAAAAAAAAACTAGTATTTTAATATCAGTCAGAGTATTGTCGCCCTGTATGGAACGTCGCTCTGAAATAAAACACCTTTATATTTTCGACAAACAAATTTACGATTGAATGAAGATTTTAAGTCAGGAGAAAAGGGTTTTCTTAACGGTTGACGTTTTTCTTCCTGGGAGTTGCTTTTCGAAGGAGTTTCAATTTCTTATTAAATGTTTTGTGGTAATTGTGTCCCGAGAAGTATCCGGAATTCTAATCGGACTTCCGACATCGGAAACTTCTTCGGATATCGGAATTACTCTGGCTTTGCATCAGGATTATTCAAGTGCTCAAGTGAGCGAAAAGGGGCAAATTTGTTTTCCGGATTTTGAAATTATTCCTCGGGAAGACATACAAAATTTGTCCTCACGGAAAAAAATTTTAAAAATTCTTCTGGCTAAAGAAATGACTTTAACAAGGACATTTTATTTTTAATAGTCTTTCAAAATAGAACTTGGATAAAATAGGAGTGGCCTCCACTTTCATTAAGCATTGTATTTTTCATTTAAAACGAGTCACACGAGAGGTCTTCTCAGCTGGTAATGTATCAGCTTTTCAACAAACAAATTTACGATTAAATGAAGATTTTAAGTCAGGGGAAAGGGTTTTCTTAACGGTTGAAGTTTTTCTCAACTTCTAATCAAATGTCTTGTTGTAGTGCTTTTTAATCTGAAGTACTGCTCTGTCTTCTAAATCGTGTGTCCCGAATTGTGTCCCGAAAAGTGTCCGGAATTCTAATCGGACTTCAGATACTTTCAACATCGAAAGCTTCTTCGGATATCGGAATTACTTTGGCTTTGCATCAGGAATTTCCAAATGAAAAATACAATGCTTAATGATTAGAAAACAAGACTTCATTGAATATACTACTGGTACCGGCGGGTGGACCAAAAATAAGTTCACCTGTTTGAAAAAATCAATCATGTAGAGCAGCGTCGCTTTGAAATGAAACACCTTCTTTTGCCGTCATTTCATTCTCTAGGCGTCTTAGAAACAATTAATACGATAAAGAAACATCTGGCTCGAAGTTTGAACATACAGCTCTCACAAATCCATAAAGCGACAATACTCTAACTGATATTGAAATACTAGTTTTTTTTTTAATTTGCTTTTTAAAGGACAACAATATTGAAATAATAAAGCCAAAAAAATTTTCAACTCTAGCTTCTCTCAATTCTCGTTTTTTTACCCAGTTGAGGATACCATGAAGGAAATGTCCTGAACACTGTTATCTCAAGAGCTATCTAGGAATGTTTTAAATTGGCATGGGGATGGAAGCTATTTTATTTTTCTAGGGATTTTATACCATGGCTTAGAGCTGTTTAGGAAATTCTGAATGTACTTGGATTATACCTTAATTCTGAACGTACTAAAATTTAGGAAATGTACTTGGATTATACCTTGAAATCTGAAGACTTTGTGTGTAAAAATTAAAGTACTGGGATATTAAATTTGCTAAAAATAATTGCAAAATGATGTTTTTAAATTTTTTAGATAAATGTATTTCTGAAAACGTCATATTTATTGCCTAATTCATCAAGTAATGTTTATCAACACATGGACTGTACTCATCAAATGTTCAATGAAACCCTGCATACCGCAATAATTCGATTAAGCCCGGGGGGGGGGGCGCTTACTCAAAGTTCAACCTTTGATAGAGGAGAGTTTTTTCGAGAGGGGGGGGGGGGAAACTTAATCGAATTATTTCGGTAAGCCTCCCTCTGATATTCTGTCAGATTCAGTAAAAATGACAACACATTGATTACAAATTTTCCAGAATTCTTTTTCGTACGGCCATACCTATGTTGAGTTTTACATAAGATAGCTTTTTTAGATAATACTCATGCTTTTGTTAGATAATACCCTCAGGGAAGCTGATTTGAATAAGCCCCCCTCTCGAAAAAGCCACCTTTCAAAGATTGAATTTTGAATAAGCCCCTTTTATTATCTTTTTTTGTTAAAAACTACACTGGATAAAAAAAGTATTTTGCACATTGCAACAAACGGGTAGCGGTAGGAAATTATTTATTGTATTGTGTACGTTTTTATTTATTTATGCTTTTGTGATGGGACTTTTTGTTGCTTTGTTACAGTTTATCAAGAATGTATTCAGTTCTTGCCCCAAGTGTGCACTAAGATTCAATAGTGATGTTTGTCAATATATTATTATATTTTAATGTCATTGATATCTGAATTGGTATAGCTGTAAACTTATTCAGTACTATTGTTGTTAATTTTGTTGTCGGATTATTTATCCAACAAGAATGGTCTCTTCGTCAGTTGCAGATTCGATTTTGTTTGAAGAAAAAGCGAATGTAGAGTGAATACAAGTGGCGTAAAAATTGGCGCATGTGACCGTGCAACTATCAAGAAAAATTGGCGCATGCAACTATCAAGATTTGACTGGTGTATTTTCACAGCTGTACTATTATACCCTAAGACTTTTTTTTATTTCTTCGGGTTTCTGGTGTGCTGTCTTGTTTCTGGTGTGCTGTGCGGTTTTTGGTGTGCTGTGCGGCTCACACCTCCAGATGAAGTACACAAGTCGACTCAAAAATTCTAGTCTTCAACACCACTGTTAGAACAAGATCTTTTTTGTGCTAACAAGAAGCTTTTTGTTTAAAATAAACTTCATTTCAAGCAACAAGTTCAATTAAAATAGCTGCCACCGAGCATGTGATTCGAGGTGCATATAAAGCTTGGGCAATCTGTTGACTTCGTCATTTTTATGTTGGGTTTTTGCAGATTTATAAGATCATTCTAGACGGTCGTAGATCTTTCCAGAGAGGGAAGCTTGGCAAATGACGTTTATTTTCTGCGTAGCTCTGAAGAATAAATGATAACATGGCTCCATCCATCATCGTATATATTTTGTTTACTTATATATAACAATGTTACAGAACTAAAATGACCATGAATAGCTCACGATATATCAAAGACATCAATGTACAACTTGTTTTTCCTCATTGGAGTCACCGGTATGCTTATCACATTTTGATAACTATTGGAATACTGGTTATATTTCTCAATTCGTACATTTTGGTGTTTTGACTATGGTGTTGTTTATGCGTTTCAGATCGTTGCGACACAAGCTGAATATTTTTCCATTGAACCTTACAATTTGCGATTCGATGAGTGGTTTTGTTGTCATACCTGTGTTTCTTGCAGCACAGTTCTTTTTGAGAGAGGTTTCCGATGCGGCCTACATTCTTGCTAGCCGTGCACATCACCAAAGTGGTGTTTTGTTAAAATTCAACAGTCTCGTAAGCATCTACAGTCTTTCTGCTGTTGTGATCGACCGCGCTATTGCAGTTTCGTTTCCACTGAAGCATCGGCGACACTACACTGTTCGAAAAGTTGGCGTAACGATTCTCGTAATATGGGCATTATCGGCAATATATGCATGCATATCGTTCGCAATATACGAACCAATATACAATGGTAAAAGCAGCACTGTCGTAATTTTTTTCGTTTTACAATTTAGGGTATACAAATACCCGTACTATGAGGATATTTTCTATTATTTGTGCATTATTGGGGCTGTTATAACCGGTATAGGGATTCTCGTGACTTTGGTTTTAATCATACGAACACGAAGAAAACATGCTCTTCGTAGGTCAGTTTTACAAAGGCGTAGGAGACTGGAAGATGTAAAATTTGTTGTTATGTTGTCGTTGATGTTTGTTGGAGCTTGCACGTGGACCGTTCCAGTTATTTACTTGCACTTATCACGTGGTCTTGACCATGAAAAATACATTTCGATTTATTTAGGCCGATTTTGTTTGTCATTTCTTCATCCAATTTTGTACACAATTTTGAAGTTGGACATGCAAGTGCACGCAAAAAATGACTTGTCCAGGTGCAAGAAATTGCTTTCTTCAAAAATTGGATGTTGTAGAAAGGAACGTTTTGGGGAACATGTTCCGAGATCTAATGATGTGGAGATACGGCGTTTCAGGATTGGTCAAATTCAAGAAGCCATGTAAACAAATTGTTGCTAAATTCTAATAATAAACAAGCTGTTGTTATCAGAGCGTTAGATTTTTTAGATGAAAGTTTTGTTGTAGGTTTTCAGCTTCGTTTAATGACAGTAACATATCACTACGCACTTTATTTACCCAGAACATGGCTGAGGCTATGTGGAAGGAATAACAATTGCACAAATGTTTTCAAAATTCCAGTAGAAGAAAATCAAGTTTACATAACAAAAGGACTTGTACCATTGAAACTTCTGAAACAATATTTTGTATGTTTTAGTTCTTGCGTTAAAAAACATATATCTGTTTTTTCCAGAGCGAAAAAGTGTTGTCATTTATTCCTCCAGATGGAAATTTCTGCTTGCTTTCGTATCATATAACTAATTCGTAAGTTCACTTTTTTATAAAGTTTCAACTTTCTTCCTGGGGTTATTTGTAATCGAAGAAATTCCCTTGATACCTACCTCATACCAGATTTTAATCGTTTGAATTCCATTAGAACGTGGCGTTTTGTTTTTTCGAAACTCCAGGGACTCGATGGAATGTTGACGTGAGATTCTATTCTATTGTTTGAACCAATCAAAACTCAGCAAACTGAGGTAGATATATCAGGTCGAAAAAACATTGCTGGGAACAGGGGTAAATATTTTTCACGATAGTAACAGGGGGAATTTTGTAAACAAAAGATTTCGGTTTTAAATGACAATGTGATTTGTGATTTGGAACAATAAATTTCACACTCTGAATGTACTCAATCAAATCAAAATAAACAAGGACTGCTAAAGTTTATGATTTCGCTTTATTATGATTTGCTTGGTTGCGTTGAGGGTGTTGAAATCAATTCTTTACCGTGACAAATCGCATTGTCATGTTTGAAGCCCCCATCTTTTGCTGCATAAGATTCCCCCTGTCCACAATACTGCAATGCAACTTATAGAAAGTCAAACAGGGAAGAAAAATGGAACCTATCCCCTTGCTGGGAAAAATAGGGAATTATTATGAAGAATATTTACCCCGGCCTGGGAAAGATTATTTTTCAATTATTATTTGATATTCAAGACGGAATATTTAACAAGAGGAAATAATTATAATTTTTTAGTTGGAATACTGGATATTTACCTTAAAATATTCAATAACTACCCAAAGAACTTAGTATTATTTTTTATTCCCCCGAAGTAGTCATAATGTTGAATTTATTATGTGGTGTGAAATTTGTGTGTGAACTATTCTGTTCTACCAGCCTTGTTTCGCAAAAATTTTATAAAAATAGCAAGTTACTTCAATTTTCCTTTTATTTCTTTACATACTACTTTTCTTAAATCTGTCGACCGTCGATGCCTCAGGAATGAAATAATTTACTCAATCTCGTTCCTAGCGATATTTTAGATCGAAAATATTTCGGAAAATTATCCTTCCTGTGAACCGAGTTTGCTTAAATAACTCGAAACAATAATCTTTGTTTATCGTCTGAATGTTATTCTCGCAATTTTTTCAACAGCATGATTACAATACCAATTTACCTCAAGCCATCCGTATCATTTATTTCGGTATGTATTCGATTATATGTTGATTGCAAACAATTATTTGTCGGTCACATTTTGAGTAATGTTTATTACTGAACGATTGCGGATTGATTACAAACTGATTCCAAGTTGATAACAAGACAATCGCAAATTGAGTATGGGTTGATGTCTTTATTGATTAGAAAAATTATTTGAAAAATGTTGGGATGCCATTTTTTCCGAAACTGAGCTACGATTATTTGTTTTTGCTGCACAGGGAAGCAGTGGTCGTTTTGAGTTATCTGTTGGCCTAAAGCAGACAATGGGAAAAATTGTAAGTATAAAATACTAAGAATAAAATCACGTGACTAGTTCTTAATTTTTGCTGCGTTTTAAAACAAGTGTGTGCTAGAGAAGCCTAGGGTTAGTGATTAAATCTCACGAAGGCATAAGCAGCGAGAGCCGTCGAGGATACACTGCTGTCGGTCGCATTCTTTTGAAAAACTTTGGCTATCATTAATTCTTTCTTATTGGTTAAATGTTTTGAATAAAGAAACCTGCATATTCAGATTTTGCATTTTTATGTTTTTTGTGGATTTTTTTCTCTGGAGACAAACATAAATGTAATGATCTTGGCCGCGGAGACAATTTTATTTGTTTCAGGTCAGACATTAATTTGGTCCCTTTAAAAAACCAATCGTGTACCCTTCATCGGGAATCTTTTAACGCACAAATTAGTGGGGGAGGGGGGGAATTCCCTGCTAGCCCCTTGGATTTACCCACCAGGGTTGTCTTGATATCATTATTTACTGGTAAAATTCTCTTTAGGTAGAAAAACAAGATATCTTAAAAAGATTCATTACTCTAGAGTATCTAAAAATTGTGCCATTTTGCATTGGATGCTTACCACCAGTAAAATTCCTTGAAAGATTCCCCGTTGCCTAGTGGCAATGTTCCCGTGCCAGTGCCCTCCTGCCCCTTCGTTGTTCTCTAGTTCAGCGCTGAGTATAATTTTTAAAAACTAGTTCAGAATGATGCACTTAGTTTTCTAGTTTTTCGGTTGATTTTATGTTCTTACAGGTTCCTACAAACACAGTAGAACCCTGTTTTTTCGAACTCTGATTTTTTCGAACCACCAATCAATTTTAAACTTTTTTTCTGGTCCCTTGGATAACAAACTCTAGAGCTAATTCTTTAGTTCCTTAACGGTTCGAAAAATTGAGGTTCTAATATGCCGTGCAATACCGAAGAAGAAGCGAAGTAATAAAAACATTCTACATCAAAAAACTTAGAATAGCTTACTGACTAAAACGTTAATAGAGGTCTAACTAAAACGAATTGAAACAAAATATATTGTATTTCCAGGTTGAAAATGTGGTTATTACAGTTCAAATGCCAAAACAAGTTTTGGATTGTAATCTTACACCTTCAGGTAATTCTACGTTTTGTTGTTTTGTTGTTTTGTTGTTTTGTTGTTTGGTAATTATTTTAGTAGCTGATTACACCATTTTAGCACTTGTGTGTGGTGCTAATTTTAGCGGATTGTGGTTCTAATTGTTTAATTACTGCACGACAAATGCAACTTTTTGGGGCTTCGTGCTAATTTTCTGTAATAAGGCAATAAAAAAAGAAAAGAAAACTTAGATATAATAAGTATTATTATTGCTAAATTTTAAAATGTGATAAGAAAGGTATTCTTATTCGTAAGGTAATTTATTTACGAAACGTTTCTTAAATAAAGGCTTAAAACAAGGTGAATTTTGTAAAAGAAAAGATTGTGATTTCGATCGTGACAATGGGATTTATCACCGTAAAGAATATATTTCACACCTTCGACTCTGCATAGCAAATCATGATAAAGGAAATCAACAGGGGGAATTTTGTAAAACAAAAGATTACAGTTTCAAAAATGACAATGTGATTTGTCACTTTGCAACGCCTTCAATGCAGCCAAATAAAACAATAAAATAATAAAGATTTGCTGTTTATTTTGATTTGGTTGAGAGCACTCAAGAGTGGGAAATCTATTCTTTCAAATCGCGTTGTCACGTTTAAAACTGCAATGTTTTGTTTCCAAAAAATTCCTGCTGCTCTAGGCTTATATTATACGCTTTGCCAACTGCCGTTCTGAATTAAATCAGACGAATTTAGGTTAGCCACGGCACAAAAGTTCGGCCAAGTTCAACGTCGAAATCACTGCCGCACCACTGACATAAGCTCGATAAAAGGTGCCGTGCTGCGCTCGACCTGGCGCACCTTCATGGGAGACTATAGCACAGCAACAGCGCGGCACATATAAATCAAACTTTGGTTTTGCCGAGCTGAAATTAAAGTATATTAGGGAGTTTAGGGTGAATACAGACGACTGCAACTGTGCAGGTTCACAGTTTTTTCAAATTAGCCAAGCGTATTCAGTTTAAATAGAAAAGTTTCTTTCACGTAATGTTTTATACCCAAGAGACTGTGTGCAATGTTTTCCACGTTGAAACGCTATATTTCTACATTTTCTCGTTATATTTGTACATTTTCTCGTTATATTTCTACATTTTCTCGTTATATTTCTACATTTTCTCGTTATATTTTCTACATTTTCTCGTTATATTTCTACATTTTCTCATTATATTTCTACATTTTCTCGTTATATTTCTACATTTTCTCGTTATATTTCTACATTTTCTCGTTATATTTCTACATTTTCTGTGAAGAACTACGACGCAAGCCTTGTGGTGATCAATAATATTTTTTTAATTTTGGGCCATAACAGTGCTTCATCCTAAAGATAAGTTACATGGTAAAATGTATTGTTTATGCCGACACTCTAAGCGAGCTCTGTTTCTGGAAAGATACAAAGTAATGCTTAGATCTTGATCTTTCATCACTTGGTAGTAGGGACCTTCAGCAACAACGACAGCAGCGTCAACAGGAACCTTGTATCCATTTTGTTTTTGATGGTTAATTTCCAAATAATAAACTGAAAGCGTAAAACGTAAACAAAGGAGATCTTGAAGTTATCCATCAGTACTTACATCGCCACAACTGTATGTTTTCAGCATTCAACAAAACGTAATGACCGTTCTCAGTAAATCTAGGTGGCATAACCCAAAGTGTTGCCAACTCTCGAATTCTGAATAAGATTAACCTTGTTGATGTGGAAAAGTAAGAAAAATGGCTATCCAAGCGAATGGGAATGGGTTTATTTTACTTTGCCGTCATAGCTGCTTAAGCTCCCTATTATGGCGGTTTAAATGGCGTCGTCTTTGTCGATCTCAAGCTGTATATTTCGTTTGATCCGGCAGTGACACAACGTTCTAAGTTTCTTTAACGAGTTATTTTTTAACGATTTCGTTTCTTTTCATTGCAGTCGGTCAAGTTTCGTTTGATCCTGTCAAGAAAGAATTAAAATGGGAGGTATATTTTGCTTACCAAACATTTCTTTATTTGCACGTTTAAAATTTACGTACCGTCAACTGACGCGACTATGCTAAGCAGGGTGACTTTGTTCACTCAGATTTTTACAACTGTTATCTCGTTTATGTCAAAATAACTCTCACTTGAGGGGCCATTGATTAAAGGAGGCTCAAACTGATACAATAAAGATTATTATGCCTCGAACTCGAAGCCTCGAACTCGAAGTTGTAACTGCCTATCTCTAAAAATTGTTGACATCAAAATGAACATTAAGTTTTACCATGATTTTATTCACTGATCAAAGTAAGTAAGTAAGTAAGTAAGTAAGTAAGTAAGTAAGTAAGTAAGTAAGTAAGTAAGTAAGTAAGTAAGTAAG
>JAYJMH010070523.1:0-11164 GCA_036873815.1 Phacellophora camtschatica | reverse complement strand
CTCTCCGTGGTATTCGTCCTTGTAGTATAGTAAAGTAGTTTGTAAGTAGCGTTAGATAAGTACCTTGTATTGTAAAACTTTGATTGGATATAAAAAAATGTAGACCGGTACACTTGTCAAGGAGGTGGTATACCGGTACATTGATCAGAGCTGTCACCCCCCACTATCCTTTGCATAAAAAAATCCTATCCTTTGCATAAAAAATGTAGACCGGTACACTCGTCAAGGAGGTGGTACACCGGTACATTGATCAGAGCTGTCACCCCCACTATCCTTTGCATAAAAAAAATCCTATCCTTTGCATTAAAAAATCCTATCCTTTGCATAAAAAAATGTAGACCGGTACACTCGTCAAGGAGGTGTTACACCGGTACATTGATCAGAGCTGTCACCCCCCCCCCCCACTATCCTTTGCAAAACTGTTTACTAAACGTTCAATAAAACAATGCATACAACAGAACGATTTAGTACCAAACGGTATTCAGCATAAATATTCAAAGACCATGAACCAAATACGGAAACCATACTTTTCTGGGAATGAAATTAATCTATTAATCATGAATTTATTATTAATCATTATTTCTGCTTATGCAGACTCAAATAAATCATGGAATCAACGCCCTCCTTTAAAGATGAATTTTCGTGGTCCAAAAATTACAAATATACAATGTGGGATAACAAGGTACTAGAATCGTTTCGCTGTATGCATTATTTTATTGTGCATTGAAAAGACGATTTTGTTGAAAAGGATTTGTTAACCCTTTCATGCCGGATTTATTTCTGCTAAACAGGCAAATCTTATGCGAGTTTTATTTTAAGTAAACATGGAGAACAACTTAATTTATAATTTATCAATAAGATTTGCAGTTTCATTAGAATTTCCCATGTTTTCGTATCCTCTTTCGTTTCCCTGCATTTTACGTTATCTTTCTAAGACCCAAAAATTGCGTGGGGAAAAAACGCGATTATACTGCAGAGGAATCGATGGCAACCGTTTGTGTTCATGATAAATGTAAAAGGCATGCTAAATGTAAAAGCTGGACGGCACAACAAGAAATGTACAATGGACATTGATGCAAGTTACAGCTCCAATGGTGCTGAGCCAAGACCTTGAACCAATATTTAAACTGCAGAAAAAAGTTGTCCGAGCAATTTCGCATCAGTATTTCCTTTCTCACTCCCTTTCTATTTTTAAAAACCTGAAACTGCTCAAACTTGATGACATTTTTCAATTAAGGCTACTGACATTTGTTTATGAATCTAACAAAAAGACAACTCCGTCCTGCTTTGATAATTTATTTTCTTTGAATGCATCTATTCATCAACACTAAACTAGGCAATCTAATCATGGTGATTTGTTCTTGACTCAGTCTGGAAACAGTCTTCAGTATGGCTTGAAGCCTACTCGTAATCTGGGGGCAAAAATGTGGTAAGATCTACCAGTAGAAATCAGAAATTCCTATTCAAAATATTCATTTAAAATAAATCTTAGAACTCATTTACGAAACTCTTTGTAACGCTATTCAAAAAATAAAATTAATTTATTGATTTTCTGCTTAATGACTGCAAACTTGAGCCATTTCAATTAAATAATATATGATCTTACGAAAGGGGGTGCTTTCTTCTCGTTAGTTTATCTACTACTTTGAGAGTTCCTCCTTTAAGAAATTCAACTACATACAAATTAATGTGTTTGCGATATAATATTATTTCTACATGTAGCTTTATTGTCAATTTTAATTTTGCTTTGTTAAAGTATATTTGTATGTAGTATGGAATTTTAAAATTATGAATTGAAACTGAGCTTTCTGGCTTGTTGATGCAGAGACTTGGAACGAGTCTAGTTGATGCAGGAAGAAACGGTTGTGATGAAAAGACGACGTATATTTCACAGGGGACTGACATGAAACCTAGGTTTAGTTACGATTTTTGTCCAGACCTAAATTATGATTCCGAGGAGACCGATGCGCCACTGCAGTGAAATTGTGCTGCAGAAAACTGCATTTAAAAGTAAGCAATGAAGGTCCCAATAAAAGATTTGTAGAAATTAAGAATTTAAAAGATGTTTGTCAGAGAAAGTAAAACATAACCAAAAAGGTTTGATCTCGGTGAAAATGAGAATTACAAAGGAGCTTTTACCGCTGTTACCCATGTTTTGACAACAGGGAGCGACATAAAACAATACTAAATAAAGACAAAAAGTTCATCTGATACTGAAGTTTCATGCTTTCCCAATCGTCAAATCAGACAGCTAAGAATAATGATCAAAATGCATAAAAAAATATGAAATATATAAAGTGTTAGATTCTACGATTAATAAAGTTCGAATATCAATTGATGGAAAGTGTGATCATTCATTAATCTGCTGAAGGTGTAGCAGATATTTCCCTCCCAGAAATGAGGTGCTTTTGATGCAAAACAAGTTCAGCAGATTAATCAACGATCGCACTATAAGAAACCGCTTGACAAGAAACTCACCGGTGAGACCCACGAAAATAAAAAATACTTTTATTAGTGAACGAAAAATCGTATAAGAAACTTTTGAATTTTTTAACGAAGATTGCATAATGCTAAATTATATCAATGGAGTGGATATGATGTCAGATGATTATTTTAGTAAAGATTGTGTATATGTTTTAAATATATAATATATAATATAGTATAATAGATCCCCAGTTTTGTTAATCTTTTTGTTGAAAAAAAGAATTTATGGTAAAAAACGAATTTTTTTCATATACTAAAAACGGAATTTTTTCATATAAAATTAAGTAACTTTTTAAGAATTCTTACTGGTGAAATTTGGTCAGAAATGGTCTAAAACTAGCGGAACCTTGGCCAGGTTGCTTATAAAATAAAACGTGTAGTAATAGAATCTGACGCTCGATATATTATATATTTTTGTGCATTCTCACAATTATTCTTAGTTGTCTGGACCATTGCGAAAGTATGAAACACGGGCAGCAACTTAACCTGTTGTTTTTTTAGTATTTTTTTTCAATTTAAATTTAAATTGCAAATGTTTCCCCTTTCAGGGAGGGGTAGGTAGCTGGAATATATTGGGCAACGTTCGACCTCTAAGAGTTTGCGTTTAATTTTCAAAACATCCAATCATTGGAATAAAAACTACTTCCCTTCCCAGAAATGAGGTGCTTCTGGTGCAAATGTCTTCTGAAACATCTAAAAATGGAGTCATCCCAAGATCTAGTTACCCCTAGTCCTTAGCTTGGTCCAGCTTTTAACGTTTCTGTTCAAAACATTTCGATGAAGTTTCACAAAAGACACATTCTCAATAGACTTTAAAAATATTTTGATGAAGGTGAAAAGGTGATGATGCCATCGAGACTAATCAACAGAAATTGACGATTTTAACAGGTTTAGTTTGGTCAAACTTTAAACCTGGTTATTTAATATATTTAGATATTTTAATATATTTAGAAGTTTCACACACACTAAGACTAAAAGACACATTTTCAATAAACGGTACTGGAATTATTATTCTTGTAAAAAAAGTTTGAGGTAGATCTTGTATTAAAAGAATAAAAAGAGAATGATGCCATTGAGACTAATCGACATAAATTGACGATTTAAACAGGTTTAGTTTGGTCAAACATTTAACCTGGTTATTTAAAATATTTAGATGAAGTTTCACACAAACTAAGACACATCTTCAATAAACGGTACTGGAATTATTTTTCTTCCAAAAACATTTCGATGTAGATATGATATTGTATAGAAAGAATAAAAAGAGAATGCTGCCATTGAGACTAATCAACATAAATTGATGATTTAAACAGAAATATTTAGATGAAGTTTCACACAAACTAAGACACATCTTCAATAAACGGTACTGGAATTATTTTTCTTGCAAAAACAGTTTGATGTAGATAGACGACGACACCATTTAGACTAATCAACAGAAATTTATGATTTAAACAGGTTCAGTTTGATTGAAATTTTAATTTTTAATTTAAAACGGTTTTAAGTTTTATTGAGTAAGAAAAAAAAATAGATTTCAAAAGAAAATCTGCAGCCAAGAAAATTACGCTCAAACAGATGTGAGAAATTTCCTTTCACGTGTAATTAAGACTTCGAACTGGATTCATTGAGTGTGTAAATCATACAATTAGATAAAGAAAAATGTACCGATATGAATTGTGCTTGTATTAATGAATTATAAGTTCAGCGGATTCGCCATTATGATGGCACGTCTGTTACAAATACAGCAAGTATGATGGCACGTCTGTTACAAAAATAATAAGGATAAAACAGAAAACTATTAGCAGCCCTCCCTGCAACTCCTTCCGTATTTAATATTAAAGTATAAAACAACAGAATATTTAAATTTAAATACAAAAAATAGTAATATTTTTTAAATATCAGGAGTTTTGAAATTTTTAAACATTTTAAAAGCTTAGCACTCTTTGACAGGTGGGAGACAAGTTGGAAGGCAGAAAGTAAAAACGAATAAGTTATCGATTTTATGTTATGTTAAATGTTAAATGTGCATTACCTTTTTAATCACATCCACACGAAAAAACATGACAAATTTAGTCTCAGAAGTAAATTTTATCTGATGATTTTCAAAGAAACTAAGTTTATCCAAACATCAGCATCAACTGAGAAAATTTAAGACACAGCCTTTGCCAAAAACTTCCAGTACGTGCAAAACGTCTTCTAAGATTATGATTTGAAAGTTTGCTTCCGAAAACTGTGAATTCTGCAAAAAAATTTGTGAATTCATTTGTAACTTTTGAGTTTTACGTGTTAAGCAAAATGACCGAGACCAGCACAAAAGCTACAGTGTAAATGGCGAAGATTTTTGTCTTCACAAAATGTTGATATAATGTCTCGTTCCATTTCTGCTCCACGAACAAAAAGAGTTGCTATAACTTCCAAAAATTATCGAGCTATCATGCTACAAAACGTTTGGATTTAAAAAAATTGTAGGTAATTTGATCTTGAATAAAAATTTCGCTTTCGACGGTAGAAAAAGAGCCTCAAAAAAGCGTAATGCAAAGAAATTCTTCACAATGTCTTCTGTAAGAACATAATTGAGCAGATTCAACAACAGAACATAAAAATAAAATGTTCAAAAAGAGACAGATAGACAAGAATATTTCAGAACAATGTTGATACAGAAGATGTGGCATGAAGAAGCACCCGACGGTGTAACCAATAATGGTCGCAGGCATTTTTTCAAAAAGTGATCCTTCAGGAAATTTTAGAAAAGTTTGTTGAAAGGTACGTTGTTTAAATATTGATATAAAAGAGACAAAGCTCAGAGATCGCTTGGACGACAAAAGAAAACGCATGTGTGTATAACAGATCTATTAATTTTCGTTGTTATGAATTAGAAAGTATAGTCATTAAAAAAATAAGGGAAATAAAATATCAAAGAAACCTACAAATTGTTAGTAAGAAATGCCCTAAATAGATTATCTTTACGTTTTTGTTAGTTTCTTGAAAATGAAGAAAACCCCTCAACTTAAGTTTATTTTGATAACATCAAGATCGCATTACGATGATTTTAAAGCCCTGTTTACACTGTGCCAAGTCACTTCTTATTACAAAAGGTGCTCCGTTCGTTTGCATTTACACGGAGCCGGTACAAGTTTTGCTCAGTAATGGCACAACAGTGCTCCGCTTTCTAAGCAGGCTAAAAATGCTACAAAGAGCAGACCAAAAAGTACATTGGATCACTTATGTTTGTGTATTCGCGTGAGAACAAAACGTGCACCAAGACTACTTTGTGGCTTTTTCGTCGAATCGATGTTGACACTGTGCGGGATGGAAAAAGGAATTGCGGAAGAGGGAAGTGACCAGACAATGTGTCAACTTTAGGACAGGTTGAAAATGAACGCAGGACATGTGTAAACAAGAACTGAAAAAACTTATTTTGGATCAGTACATTGCATTTCTTAAAAGCAAAATGCAAACAAATGTCTGAGAGCTAAGATTATTGCTAAGATCAGTACATTTCATTTCCGAATAGCAAGCTGCAAACAAACGAGCTCAAAATCCTCCAAAAGAGAATATTCACTTAAAGTTTGGCGATATGACCTGAAATTAGTGTAAACTAGTAAACCAAATTTCTCCATTGCCTGCTCAACAAGAATTGTGCTAAATTATCTACATAAACGATTCCTTTATTTGTTACAACTTTAAACAAACTCATTCACTCCTTCCCACCCACCCAAGGAAAATATATACCTACGCAAAAACCTGTCTATGGGAAAACTAGCCAACGAGTAAAGCTCGTGTGTTCACACGTCTAGATAAGCACTTCAGCTCGTGTATTCACACGTTCAGATAAGCACTTCAGCTCGTGTATTCACACGTTCAGATAAACACGTCATTTATAACAAGACACTTAATAACCAATTTCAAATTCTATGTGCAATCTTTCAGCATAAACGAGAAATAATTCTATTTGCGATTGCTTTTCTAATAACAATTTAAGGAAAACGATGATTGACAACATTTAAAAGCTTGGTTTTTATGAACCAAAATTCATCGGCAATGGCCCTCGATTCAGTTTTTGTTTTTGCGCAGGTTACTTTAACACTTTTAATCATACAAATAGTGTGAGGGCTGTAGCGAGGAAAATTTTTTTTAAATCTTAAAATCCATTAGCGATTCTCAGTGACGATAGCCGATCCTTCTAAAAGCCTGGTTTTCATCAACCAGAATCCATCGTAATTTATATAGGAAATATTTAGCTTTAGTTTATGCCCTCTGGAAATGATGAAATAATAGTTACGACAATTGATGATATCCGATGCTATCGGATACTCTCATTTTATTTTAATTTCATATTATTTAAACACGGCAGATTGGTTTTCACGGAGCCATGGCAAGATCTACAATGTAATTCATATAAAACTAGAAGTAACCGAATTACTTCCGCAATCAAAAGGGCGTATGATTGACCCACGATTCAAGAATATTCCAAAGGTATGCACCATGATTTAAGAAAGATAACGATAACTTTGTCACAATATAAACAGGTGATTACAATATAAATTGACCTTGTGTTTTGCTGTTGTGAATAGGATAATATTTTTCTTTTCAATTTAAAATGTTTCATCCAGGAGTACAATTACTGGTTTACAATTGGCCCTGCATTTAAAAAATGATAATTTAATGATGATATCCGAGTGCAAAGCTAGATTCCATCTGACGACTGTCTTCACGAAAAGAAATTTTGTCAAACATGCAAAAACACAGTTTCCTCTGGAAAAATCATCCTTGCGTTTCTAGTCACGCAACAGCAAAACGCTGTTAACCATGACAGTGTTCATGACCATGAATTTTATTTTAAAGTTTACTGCAGATTTTGTACAAAATTTCTAATAAAAAAAGGATATATTTAGCTTTGTTTTTTAATGAACTCAGTTTTAATTTAGCTTTGTTTTATAATAGACTCAGTTTTAATTTCGCGCACATAGGAGGTGCGCGAAAAATAGCACCACGTAAATTATGATACGAGTCAAGTAAATCATGATGGAGATAAGGAGACACAAAATCTGTAGATATATGACAAATAACAATCATACATTATGTTTCATAAAGTTATTTTAAAATGTGTACAGAACGAATGACATTTGGGTGGCCCAAAAAATGTCCCCACGTTGGCAAAGCTGCTATGGAGGAGATTTAGTTTTGATAATTTTGTTTTTGCTTGACGTTTACGTAAGATGCTTCAACTTAAAGTTTGATACCTTGTTTGCCAAAATCTATTGAGTAATCCTTGAGCTATGCTAATCTTCTATATATGTGACAAAAATTTGACGTCAAACCAATCTATTTTTTAAAAACGTTTTCCTCACGTTAAGCCCTGTAAAAACAATATCCCACCTCCTTTCAAACAGATCCTGTATGGAAAGGCAAATCAGCCAATCACTTGTTGTAAAATGTCAATCGTTTTACTTTGCACGTTGTCAATACCTAATAATATTAAACTCCAGTTTTTTCATAATTCCAGGTAAAGTGTCAAATTACAAAATTGCATTTAACAATAATGCACTTAGCTTGTATATCCAATCTCCCCTGTGAATACTTCAGAGCTTGACTTTACTAAACAAGTGTCTCTAGTTACCATAAATTTTAAGATCCACCAGCGTACAGCCTGGTCCATGCTCTCGCTGTAAAAATAATAAAAACAGACTTTACATTCATATCTGAACTTAATATTAACCGATGAATTAAAATTTAACAAAAGTCTGGGCCAGTGCAAAATGCGGCAGGATAAGGATATTTTGTGGTCATAAAAATGACAGGGCTGCAAGATTTGTTTGGTTGATACTTTGTGATTATTGGGGGGTTTCAACAATTATAAATTCTACAAACTAATGCAATTTCGAAACGAAGACAAGCTTTGTTAAGACAATCAATTGATTTTTGTGCTCTATTGTAATATGCTCAACTGTAATATTCCGTCACACATGATAGAAATTGTGAACCTTTTGAATGAATGTTTATCAGGAATAGAACAAAAAAGAAATTAACTTGTGAGGCGTTCATGATTTTAATTCCGAAAACAGAATGTTCCTAAAAAGCATGACTTTTCTTTGAAAGGTGAAGTTATTTGAAAGAAAAGCGAACGTAGCCAGTATAACTTTCATTCGTTTGCAGAAGAATTAGCTTTTGATCATTAGTTGGAATTGATTCAAAACTTGGATAAGTTTTAGCTTTATCATTTAATTAAATCTGAAAATGAAAGAAGCAAGCAATGTATTGGTCTCTAAGAAGAAAAAACACTTAAAAAGTTAGAAACAAATTCCAAATAAAAATACTAACCTGTCTCTATAGCTTTACTTTCATTGACTTTCCACAGTTCAGCAACATCATTAGCCAATGGATCATCGGGATTAGGTGCACTTAATAACGCTTGTATTGATAACAAGACTGTTCGAATCTGCAGAGCCGGGCTCCATTTATCTGCAAAACAATGAACTTCATGATCCACACATACCTATGATAAGTTATTTTAGATTATTCATTTCTCTTGATTGAACTCACATTTAGGCCATATGAGGCGAGCTAGCCCTCTCGAGTTGGGATTATTTCCCGTTTGTGTTCATGTTTGTGTTCATATCATGATTTTCATCTCGGCAGGCAGGGGAAAAATTTCATTCGAATTCAATAGCGCATTCCGAGAAAATCCCAGTTTATCTGCAGAAAATCAATCCCAGTTTTTCTGACAGAGAAACTGGGATTTTCAGAGAACCTGGGTTTTTCTGCGCCACAAGCACCATCAAATAACGAAAGAATGACAATATTGATCGCTCACAACTGATGAATTCATCCCATTTGGCCGGGCTGGCTCACTAAATCGTGTTTGTACGAAAAGTTTCATCCAACTAGAGTGAGAGATGTCACCTAGCCGCGCTGGCCAACCTCAAACGCAATTTTTTTTTTAAAACCATAGTGTAGGTGAGAGTGAGATTGCGCGTAAGTGAGCCAGGTGGGACGAATAATCCCACATCATGCGAACAGGTACTTAAAAAGTGCATCTAATTTTGGCTGTTTAGCAAAATATATTTTAAATTACCAGATCATTAACTTTGGTTAACTAATTCTCACAGTACGAAAAATAATTTATTTTAAAAGAAGGAACTCCCCCCCCCAAAAAAAAAATAAACTTTTGTTATTAGCAGCTTTTTGCAAGCTATTGTCAAGATCAGTAAGCCTTTGGTATGAAGTTCTATGGAAGATGTACACGTTTTCTATAAGAAACCACGTTGGGTCCTTGTGTGAAAGGTTTCCTAAATTTTCTATTGTCCCCTATTTCTTGAGAAACAATAGAAAAATAGAATCTACCAAAATATCCGAGAAATTCCAGTACTAAGTATTCTATAAAGGTGATTCTATAAAAATATACGTGATGGGTCGCATTCTCAAAAACATTGTAAAGATTTAACACCCAAGTATTGATGAAAATTTACCACTCTTTGCCAAGATAAAAAGATAAAAGACAAACATAGCATTATATTTTTCCACAAATCCACAAATTTTCTTTTTTCGCAATCATGCCAAACACCAAATTGATTCTGGGAGATATTAGAGCTCGAAAGAGAAACTTTTCAGCTTCTCGTTATCTAAATGCAAAAAGTAATTCTTCAGTTTTTGTGAATTACGGCAGCATACTATTCTTAGATAATGTTCAAAGGATTCCGACACCTGCATATAAAATTTGGCTCCGACGCCTGTGTCATTTCTTCAATTTGAAGCTGTCTCGTTCTTCTAAATATTTGAAGACTCCGGAAAACATAATTTCATATAAACAACAAATCGGAAAAAACCATTGAATATTTATTTCCAAAATAGATTGCAAAAGTAGCAGTTATTTGATGATGAGATAAAAACATTTTTTCCCCTTCCCGAGTTTAAGCAAAAATTTCTTTGGATCGGGCCGAGCATTGGATGAACCGGACAAAGAGTCTGTCGCGCATTGCCACTTACAAAACTGACCCTGGCCCTTAAGGTTAAGTGAAGGTCCTCATTCAGTTTAACTGCACTGCTGAGGCTTTGACATGGGGCAAAATCGGTCTGTAGCCGACTTTTCGAGGAGTAAGTGGATTATTAGGAGTAATTGGATTTCTCCAAATTAGGAGTAAGGGCTCTTGGGGTCAAGTAATAGACTGTTCGACGCTAGATTATAGTGCAGGACACGCACCATCTCTAGATGTATGACAAATATTATTCGTTCTTGAAATACACATTTCCAAATAACTTTTGAAGAACGAACTGTTATTTGTCATAAATCTAGAGATGGTGTTGTCTTTATCTCGACCATGATATACTGATTGTTGTTTTCACACAAGACACACGCGTTTTTATTAGTATAAATGTTCTGTATAAGATATTCGCGATATTGAGAGCATAAAATGCTTAAATGGACTTTGTATTGGTTTAGAAATAATAAACAAATTGGTTGATAATTTGAACATTTAATACAATGCACTGCAACCATTTCGACTTCATGCATAAGAGTAGGGATCTTGCTCAGCTCTCAGATATTCCTGGTTTGGACATTTTTCGTGACAAAAAAGATTCCTGTTTTCACATTGAATTCAAATCAATTTAACTTTTTTCATAAAAATACCGTCTAAAATACATGTTAAAAAAGCAGTATTTCTATGCGACCCAGGGAAAGCAGAGC
>JAYJMH010070512.1:0-11164 GCA_036873815.1 Phacellophora camtschatica | reverse complement strand
TACTTTTTACACTGAAAGATGACACTGTATATATCAAAACTGCAAAATCACTGGCCTTGAACTGGCATATGGATTTCAGCCAGCTTGAAAACTTTGATCTGTGCACTGAAGCATGTTGCACATTTCTGTGGCCCTTTGTTAGAAAATTTCAATTGCTTATCATGTGGCACTTGTATGTAACTAGAGCACATTCCCCATGTTTTGTCTCCCATGTAGTTCATACTACTCCGTTTTCGCAAGAAAACAGATCTATTTTTCTCAGTTTTTGGCATTACTTTCAGTTAATCATGACAAAAGGGAATTTTTTAAACGCTGATGAAAATAAAGCCAAATGAAAAAGGGTTGTTTTGAAAACTGATCATTTCCAGTGTGAACACCAAAAATGGAGACATTTGAAAAAGTTCTCCTTTTTGAAAAAAGACCGAATAGCGTTGTTTTTGAGAAGCAAATGTGAATTTCACAACGTTTCTAATCATTTTAATTTGAGAACGGATCAACCTGAACGGGGACATAAACAAGCTTTGTTTTCAGCAGCAAAAACGGATCAAAATGAAAACAGAGTGGTGTGTGAGGCCTGAAATAATGTTCATTTCAGACTAAAATTGTTATTGCCAAGAAGTGTCTGTTTCATGGCAAACATACTCTACATCTACATTTAGATGAAGCACACCAATAAAAACATTCTTGGACTGCTGAGTCATAACGTTTTGTTATAAATATGGCCTAAAAATGATGCATATAGTGCATTTTTAGGCCATATATTACTTTTGAATTTAAATGACTTGCAGCAACCAACCTGGCCTTTAAACTAGATCATTAAAAATTTTCAAGGATACATTACATGTATTTCCCATCCACTAGCTTCTAGAAAGAATTGTGACCTTTCTGCGTTAGCTCCAGTTACGCTCATGAACTCTTGCAGCATTAATTGTTTGTCCGCCATGATCAAAATCCAAAAATGCCAAATTAATTTTTTTATTTCATTCAGGCAGTCTCGTTATCAAATTCCTGCGCAGAACTTTTTTTACCGCAGTGGTGGGTGGAGGGGAAAATTGCTCTGACCAAAGGCGCGTAAGCAACCAAAAGAGCGGTATGGGGAGGGGGTGCGGCACCCCTAACTTATGATCAAGCTACATTGAATAACTGATATATTTCACATTTAATTGTTTTAGCTAGGGGAGGGTAGCCCTTTAACACAAGTGCTGGTTTTAAGGGGCCCTCCATAAAATAGAAATAAAGCTAAAATAAATTACGAGGAATGAGGCATAACACAGAGGAAAGCATTACAATATGTATGGAGTAAAATCATTGTTTCCTCATTGTTTATCAAATCATTCTATTGCTCTTCAATTGTTTTCCTGAAGATTTTGAGCCTAAGTTTCTCAATCCTCAATTTGCAGTTTCTTGATAGCGGGGGTCATCTATTGTATTGCGAAGAACAATAGAACAGTTGATTCCGGGGTTTTCATGTGTTTTTCCTCAGCCTGTCTTTCTCACCAAACTCATTTTAGAAGTCTGGTATTGAGATTAATGATACGTCACAATTAACAAACCGGTTCGAAGTTCAAACACAAACAAAGTGTTGAGCATCGGACAGAAAATGTGCAAGTAGCGAGAAAATGTGCAAGTAGGGAGGCCCAAGAGGTGACAATTGACAACAGCTGACATTGCACAGAAACTAACATCAATCAACAAGAACGAGATGACTTGGTTGAAAAAACGAAATTCTCAAGACTGCAGCAACATGGAGAAGGCAAAAGAAGTGGATACAGGAAATGCTACTCCAGGGCGATGTCATGCATGGTTCATATGTGGCGCAAGCTTTATGGTTCAGTTCCTGGCAATGAGTTTTTATGGATCTTTTGGCCCAATGTATGTGGAAATTCTCAGAGTTTTCAATGAAGGCGATTCAAAAACAGGTAGCTATTGCTCAAAAATATTTGTACACCAGGCTGTTTGTCACAGGTGATTTTTCGATCGTGGAAGATTTTTAAATTTTGGTGTGCAATTTAACATGTGCGCTATATTTTCAGGTAGTTAAGTAAGACAAGCACTGTCACACGTTGAAATGAGTGGAAAAATTTTCAATTTATTTACTGTTTGTGTAACAATGGCTATATTCTTTAAATGCACACGAAACAATCGTGGAAAAAGGCAGGTCAGCGTGCACAACGCGTTTCTGTAATCTAATTGTGACTAGTTACACCTGTCTGTACCCGCAGAATTCAACCTGCGAGTTGTCTCCATAGCTGCAATTTCTTTCAACTGATGACGCTCCAATTTGTTTAATTTTTGTATAACCATGCATAAATAATGCATTAATAGGTCTAGTTCAAATTTTTACTTTTCAAAATTAATGAAATCAGCTCCTGCGAAGAATTTGTGCTTGAAAAAATAAATTACAGTTTCAAATAATTCATAAAAGTCTTTAGTCGATGAAGAAACCAAAGAAATTGCCCAGACTTGTTGCGAAATCGAACACAACTTCCGGCCGAAATCACCCGCAAAGTCACGAGATGGGCACGCTTTGTTGTGTATGAAAACTCTATCTATGGTGTCGTTTACGTGGACCCGGTTAACCCTCTCAGAAGGTAACCATTGTTGAGACCCGGGTTGACCCACTTCGACGGATCAGCTTTTTGTTGAATTTTCTTTTTTCTCATGTAAACGGAAACAGGTCGATTCTTGGCGTAAGGTGTATAACGCATGCGCATTACTGAAGCTTTTAAATTGTCAAAATTGCTTCCTAGTTCTAAAAGTTAACAAGAAGGGAATTTTGGAGTACGAACAAAAATTATTTTTTTCATCAAAGTTGGCAACACAACTTAAATTATGCTGCTGAGAAGTCAATCGACCCTGGCCCTTGGGGCCAATCTACCTCGTGTCAACTTTCGACTTTAACAATGAGCCACATGACCAATCGAGAGGGCTGGCATACGAGTAAAACTCAACAGTCTTAAATCTCAATTTAAAATTGAATTTTTGTTCCTCCCACTCTTCCTGAGTGACATTATTTTTTTTCTTTTGCAGCTTGGGTAGCATCGATGTCATTTTCCTTGACCTTCCTAATATCTCCCATCACATATGAATTTGGTGCACGTGTTGGTCAACGAATCACAATGCTGATTGGTGCAACCCTATATGGATTAGGCCTATTTGCTTCTTCATTTGCTACTTCACTGACAATACTTTATCTTACAATTGGCATACTGATGGCAGTTGGACATAGTCTTTCTCAAGCTGCATCTATGTTTATCTTACCTCATTATTTTGGCGAAAACTATTCGCTACCACTTGCTATTTCCTTGAGCGGTGCGAGTCTCGGATCTTTAGCGCTTTCAAGTTTAAAAGAGCTTGTATTTAGAAACTTCGGCTTTGCAAAAGGAATGCAAATACTGTCTGTAAGTTCCGTGTTGCTATTCTTGTGTGGTCTGACGTTCAAAGAAACTAAGAAACCAAGCAAAAAGTGCAGCGAGAAAGTGCCTGAAATTGATGACAAATACCCAAATCTTTATAAAAACAAGGCATTTTTCGTTCTTTTGCTGGCTTCATTCGTGTACCACTTGATGTATCTTGTGGCATTTGTTCAACTGGTAAGAAACGTTTTGAATCATATTCTTTCACTCATGAAAACTAGGACAATAAATTATTATGGAAAATATTTGTTTTTCATGCCGAAACTTTGTCCTATACCGAATGATAAAAAAACTACCTAAGTTTGCTGGGCTGTAGCTTGAAATCTGTGAAACTAAACATTTCAAATTGCACTTAAAACGACGTCCGAAGGGCAAACTTAGAGTTTGGGATATTATCCAGTCATCTGCCATCACGTTTACCTGTCCGAAACTGGAAATTAAAATTGCCCTCACTCGTGAGCTCTTTAAAAGGACGCTATTCATTTCCAGCCCATGTTTTGACATTAAAGAATAAAGCAACTTGGTTGCTCCAATATCTCCTTGGGAGTTTGAGCAGAGAATATTTCTAATTTTAAACTCTCAAGTCACCATTAAAACGGGCATGTCGTTTGAAATCTCATGGATTGGGGCAGTTTTAATTTTAGGTTTTGGACACGTAAAAGTTGTTGCAACTGACTGGATGATACCCCAAGCTCTCGGTTTACCCTTCGGACGTCGTTTTGTGCATAATTTGAGATTTGTAGTCTCATGGATTTTGAGCTACAGCCCTCAAAAAAGGTCTGGTAGCCCCGGGTCTGGCAGGTGAGGTATTTCAGGTCGTTAGATAGGCATGTTTTACAAATGAAAAAAATAATTGTGGCATTAGTTAATACAATCTTGTTAAGCGACATAGAGATTCTAATTTTAGTTCCTCTGATTTGAATACGGAAAAGTTCTCTTAAAATTTCACTTTTTTTAAATCGATTGATCTTGTGTCAGCTGTCGTCTTATATCACACAGACTCGCATGGGTGGAGACTATGGCATACCAGATGCAAAATGTGCTTTGCTACCAGGAATTCTTGCTTTATCAGAATCTGCAGGAAAATTATTCTCTGGAAAAATATTAGCACATTTTGAATCAAGCTGTGTCAGCGTGTACCAAGCTGCATGGTTTGGCATGTCTCTTGGCTGTTTCTTGTGTCCATTTGGAACAAATTTCCTAGGCCTTGTCATGTACTCTGTCGGGTATGGATTTTGCCTTGGAAATTCAAATGGTACTTGTGTCATTGTGATCCGCTATTTGGTGGGAAACAAGAACACGGTCAGAGCGTACAGCGTTTTCCTAATGTGCTTTGCACCAGCTGCCCTGGCGGGGCCACCAGTAGCAGGTAAGAGAGTACTTTTTTAATATTTCTCCTTAACAACGCTTCTCAACAGAGATACGATATGAGAGTCTGATAGTCCCTCAAAATACAAACAGCCACTACCTCAAAATAACTGCAACCAAAATAAGAGATAAATGTAATTAACTATGTGTATAACTTACTGTAACTAAAGTAAGGTATAATGATAAAACTAACAACTCTAGATATAATTAACCATAACAAAGGTAAGATACAATGATTTAACTATATATGGATAAACTAACCAAGGGAGATGTCAATTGGGGGGGGGGGGCAATGACCACCCAACCTATTTTTAGTCGGCTTAATCGGCCATTTAGCAAATCATCGGCCAGATCTCTCACTGAAGAATCTTTTTGCACACCCACACCCCCAATCCTCAGAGCCGAGCTACACCCCTGTAACTAGCTATACCTAAAGTTAGATGTAATGATATAACTATACTGTAGATAACTATAGTTATGCCACAGTAGAGATGCCACAGTACTACCTAAATAGTTATGCCACAGTACTACCTAAAAGGAATACATAATGCCGTTTTCAGTTGCAGGTTGAGAACAGGTTGAAAAGCTTTGCCTTCAGAACTCCATAATACCGTAATAGTTCGATTACGCCCGGGGGGGGCTTATTCGAGAGGGGGCATATTTAAAAGTCAGCTTCCCTGGGAGAATTACTTTAAAAAAAGCATGAGTGTTATCTAAAAAAGTTATCTCATATGAATGGTGGGGGGCTTCTTTCTCTCCCGAATTCCCCCAATAAAAAATCACCTAGTGGGGGGGGGGGGCTATTCGAGAGGGAGGCTTATTCGAGAGGGGGGACTTAATCAAATTATTACGGTATGTTATATTTTCAAGCAAGATTTATCAAGTTTGCCACGACTGTCAACATTTCAAAAGAAAGTTTGCCGTCGTAGCTTCACGTTCCCGCCGTTCATTGTAAACTCCCTAATAAAACAAAGGGACGCAAAACATAATAAAAATAAATACAATCATTTTGAAAACAGTAAATTTTGAAAAAGCATGCCTCTGAACACTCTAATTTAAAAATATATATTTTGTAATAATCAAATGCTTAATATTCTGCTCACAAAGACGTCTTAGGTAATTTTATGATTCCAATATATCTATTACTCCTCACTCTTTTTAACCCATTCACGGTCATAAGGACATTAGTCCACGAAAGTATGTGAATTTCTAATCCCTTTTGACCATGAGAGGGTTGAGAAGTAAGATTTAAGGAATCGGAGAAACATTTTTATCACTTGCACTGATGACGGTAGATTCTTTCCATAGGATGGTTACGGGAAGTGACATCTTCATACAAGATGGCATTTTTTGTATCTGGAGGCACTTTTGGAATAGCAAGCATCATACTATTTCTTGTTAAGTTTGTAAACAATCGTCAGAGAAAACAGTACGAGTTAAAGACAGGTCTTGTTTTCGATGAATTCCCATATGGAAACTCTGAGGGAACTGAAAGCGTTGATGATGAAGAAAAAGATGGATATCCAGAGGAGACTTCAATTTTTAAAGCTTACACTGTAGGAACGAAAACTACGATTGACAATGAATGCCCCGAGAAAAACGGTTTGTGGTATTATGACAGTAACAGTAAAAACTCTGATGAGCCTGAGAGTGCTGACGATGAAGACAAGGACAGACATCCAATTTTAAAACCTGGCACTGTAGGAACAAAAAATGCAAATAATAACAAATGCCCTGAGAAGGATGGTCGGTCGTTTTATGAAAAAAATGATATTTCTAAAAATCATGATGAGCATGAGAGCGCTGACGACGAAGACAAGGACATATATCTAGAGAAAACGTCAAATTTAAAACCCTGCACTATAGAAACAAAAAATGCAAATAACAACAGATGCCCTGAGAAGGATGGTCTGTCGTTCAAAGACAGCAATGATTTAGGCCTTACAAATTCATTTGAAAATTTTTATTGCAATTTAGAAATAGGCTTAAACACGAAAAGAATGTATGTTGATAGAGAAACAGTTATTTAAAAGTTATTTATTTATCGTTTGTTACCCATCTAGAATAGCTTCAAAGTAAAATATAAAAACACATATTCAATCCAACTCCAGTTTTATTAGCAAAATACAATAAGGTAAAACTACATACGAATATTTGCATTTTACAAGACTGAATGGAAGCAGGGCCTATCCAGCTTGGGCTATGGATTGTTTGTTTCAAATTTAAGAAGTTAATTTTGGTTCTTTAGTTGTTTTTTAAGCACATCAACCCTGTGGCCTTTAGACTGATAAATGATACAAGTAACAAAAATATTACGGAAATTGTTCAAATGGGTTGGGATACGAAATTGTTTGAAAGCGTTCTGAAGTATGGATATATTTCAATGCAGCTTAAAAAATGTCCGTGTTTGAGACAAATAATAATTTCTCGTGGCCATACAAAATAATTGCAGTTAGTCTAAGATTTGATAATCCATACGATGTTGAAATTGTATTTATGCTGCTGAAAAGACTTATGCATGGCAGTGCAGAAAAAAATGCCCTGTATCTTCCAATCGATCATTTATAGCGCAGTTACAGTATCACCAAAATTTCGTCTAATCAACTCGGAGTTGGGTTAGGATAATGGACACCATAAACTAGTTTCTGAGGGGAACGAGAGAGTTTTTGTTTTTGAAAACATCTGCAGAAGTCTTATATTTCCTCGTAGTGTTTGATGATTATTTTTTGTCGCGTTTTAGTGACGTTTTTTCATACATTTTTCATAGTCTAGATATCGTAAAAACAATTTCTTCAAACAACGATGCTGCGTAAAGCATAAGCATAAGTATAAGTATAAATATAAGAAATCAATAAATACAATATTCGCCATAGAATTGATAAAACAAATAGCTTCGTGTTCAGTTCGTATTTTGTGTGTACAGCACACTCTTATATTTTTGAAAGTATAAAGTAAATATTTTTTGTGAGGTGTTTTCTCGTTGCAGAGTTTTTTCTCAGCCACAAATTAAATAGGCCTAGCAGCTGAGAAATGATAACTCATAAATCGACATTGTGACATTGCAATTTGTAACGAATGAAGCAACCTTGTAACAGCGATCGCTTGAAAAAAAATAACCACATATGATACAAAGGCACGACAACGACTGTTCCGATAATAACCGAAACAGAGATTTACAGCGAAGCAATGACTGTTGCGACGCCGTAACAACCTTTTTTGTGAAGAAACAAAACAACCAATGTTACAATAAAACTATTTCGAGCACAAACGAAAACGAAAATTTGTTAGTTCAATAAATTTTGAGACAGGCATTTGCCAACGTTTCTGGGTGTTTCCTTCTATGATAATAAATTTGCATTCAGAATGTATACATCAATGTTATCAATAAAACATGCTTCTAAATATACAAGTGTTGATAGAAAACAGAAGTTTTTAAAGCAATATTGTTGACACAACAATGATGACATTCTCCATCATTCTGAAATATGAATTATTTCAAAATCCATTGCTGGTAATGCCTCGCAACTAACTAATTCTGTTCTTAATCCAAATTCGAATAGGGGTGTGTGGTTATGTATGTGGTGATGTTTTGCGATGATGAAATTATATGGATTAATCTGCTGAAGAACAACCGGTACTTTGATTAGGTAAAGGCAGTGTCATGGCCAATCAAAATGGTAGTTTATTCTTAGACTCACTACATAGGTTCCCTGTACTTTCATTCTTTGTTGTTGCTGTTTTCGCTTCAGTAAAAAAGCGTGGAGAAACGTGCATGGGCCAGCCCTACCATTCGATATGGTTCCGTGGTCTCTGTTACAATGCATACAATTTTATAAATAATCAAAAAACAAAATTCGTGTCCTATGCATGCCTGTATCATACTTGGCTTACTTTCCTTATTTTTCGTCATTCTGAAACAATTAAAGTAACAAAACTTTTCTGTCAAAGGATTCAAAACCACGGACCAGCATCTTCATTAACAACGTTAACAGCTGGTTCTATCATATTATATCATTCTACTGTTAAACAAACAGAGGTATTTGAATCAACGCAGGGTCTCAAGATACAAGAATTGTCAATTGGCCTGCGAGACTTCAGAATGAACGAAACACTGGTAATACTTGTGACATACTTATGACAATAGTAAGATCTGCGAATTCGGATTTTTCGCCTCGTAATTGTAACTCTAACTTCAAACAGTGACAAATTCGAACTTTGCTAACATAACTCTTAAATCCTCGCTTCAATGTATCCCAAAAAGTTGGGATTTTCAATTCCTGAATTTCTGCTCCCACATTACAAGTATATGTTGCATAGGCCATTAGTTTTTCCCCTTAACGCTTACATCATTATTAAAACTATGGAGACATAATGTCCTATGTTTAAACAGAAATTCTCTATTAATTTAAAAAAATAAAATTCTGATCTTTTCTTTAACGATAAAACCGATAAGAACATTATTGGAAATATCTTAAAATTCGTCAAAACTCTTGTTTTTGTGTATTTGTTGAAATAGCTTAATTTCATTACAATTCTCAGTAAAAACTTTTACTTTACACTGGTTTGTAAAAACATTTAATTTTCGCATTACATTTTATTTCTCCGTTTTGTCACAAGTATTCCTACCTTTTATGGACCTGTCTCTCAGAAATAAATTCGTAGACCCTCTTTCAAATGAAGGTTCTATAATTATTTAAAACGTGGCGATATTTATTTCCAAAGCAAAAAAATACAAACGGATGAAATGGCTCTCCACTAGGTTTTTTTAAAAATGTTTTGGAATCTTGTTTTTTCTCTTAAATCTATTTATGTAGTTTAGACTGGTGCACTAGAAATACAGTAAAAACACGGCACTAAGAAATTTACTTATAAGAAGCCACAGGCTGATTTTTTGGCAAAATTACAAATTAGTTTTGAAATTGATTAATCGAATTCATTTTAATGATGATTGACAATTAATAATAAAGTTGCATTGATATGACTTTTCAATCACATTATTGCCATATAATTTGCCAAAATATTAAGAAACCAGACAGGCTGCTTTAAAAAAACGTAAATTGAGAAACGTAAATTGTCGTGAGTTGTTCCAGTGTCTGAGTGTCCTTGTACCCGTGACACACATTACGTCATGGGTACAGGGACACAAGGAAGAATAACAACTCGCGTTTCTTAATGCTCATGGACTCATGGTTCTTATTGTTGTAGCAATTCTTTCATGAAAATGAAAAAAATATCCCTGATGAAATCGGATTGTTTATGTCTTAAATTTATCCCAAAGTGCAGAACAATCAAATTCCATTATACAATGAATTACATTGGCCTATGCACAAGAAAGACATTATAATGAATAATGTGAAAGACTTATGCAGATATTCAAAATATTAATAGACACCAAATGAAACAAAAAATACACATTATTTATTCTACACAATTAAGTACATCTTTGACCAAATTTATGCTATCATTAACGTTTTATAACAAGGAATTTTCACTTGAAATTGAGGCTGAAATTCCTTAGTTGTTGATTATAAAAATGAGGTTCAAAGTTTCTTATTTGTTCCTTGCCATGAAACGTACCCCAAGGCCTCAATTTCCCTTTATAACAACTGTTGTTGCAAGAACGTCGTTTCTATGATTTATGTTCTTTTGTTGGCTTTGTTCTTTTTATAAGAACTTAATGTTTTCATGTTTCTTAGTTTTAGATTCTGAGCCTGAGCAGTCCTCACAGATTGTTGCGAGCTTCTTAATTTTTCGAGAATATCTCAGCCTCAAGTTCCTTACGAAGGTGTTCCTTCAAAATGAACGCGTACGTTCACAACTGTTTAAATACGCCCTCCTGAGAATGTTACCTCATTTTTAAAAACTTCTCTGAAGAAAAAATGCCTCGAAAATATAGCGGCCAAATCCCTCTACGTAATGTCTACGATCTAAAAGCACACTTTGGAATAACGTTTAATAGCCGGCCCACTAAAGAACGATAATTTTCTTAAAACAATAAATAGGTTATATCTTTTCAAAAAGAAGAATTATAGCTATTGAAAAATAATCTGCGAACAAAATATTTCTGCAAAATGATCGACTAAAATTTCCCTTTTGAATGACCAGGAATGAATTAACGTCGTATCCTTATCTCAAGTGTGTGATTTAAGACCATTCCTTGCACCCCATCTCCGGTTACCTTTTGTGGGCAAATATGAAACGAAATTGACACTCCAAAAAAGCGAGTTTGAAACCAAAAAGATTAAAAATGACAGTGATAAGAAATCCTGAGACATGCCATGAAATACGCTAAGCGTTCTGTCGATGCGCTTATAGATCATATGACAGTGGCGTTGGAACTGGGGGGGGGGGGCGGGGGCAGCTTCAGGCCCCCCCCCCCA
>JAYJMH010070501.1:0-11165 GCA_036873815.1 Phacellophora camtschatica | reverse complement strand
TTTACCAGTTATAACTCATGAATGATAGAAAAAGCGCCAAGCCTACAAACGGCGGATAAGCGTAGCAGAGAGAGAGAGAAAGACTCTTTAAAACTAATTGCTTGGGTACTGATATATTCATCTTCAAACGCCAGATTTGAAAGCATGACGAAACGAGAGCCTTTTACTAAAAGGGCCGAAGCAACACATTGAAAAACAGTTGAATTGATATGAATTTAAAAACCATCATGGATAAATAAATAAACAAAAAAATAAGTACTTACTAAGGTTCCCCTTTGAGTTGGGTTTTTGTTTCAAAAGACTCAAAATAAACAGTGTCTCATCAGGGTTCGTATTGTTTCCTTCAAAAACGGTGATGTTTACATAGGGTGCACATCTCTTTAGCTCAAGATCAAGAAAACACTGTAAAATAAAATGAAAAATATAAAAATATTAATTGTAATTCATGTCAACAGAAAGGTTCAGAATCGGGACAAATTCAAGCACAGCAGGGGAGAAAATGAAAAAATTTTTGAAAACTTTTAGGAAATCATACGATGTTTCGATGTCATGCTAACATCAAATTAAAGATAATCTGATTAAAAACAAGTTTGCGGTATGTATAAGAAAAAGAAAATAAATGTTATTAAAATAGAAAATAAAACTTAAAAATTTAGCAGCATTTCAAAAGAATCAAACCATTTAAAATCTTTTAATTTTAAGATAATTATTCTTTACTAAATTTAAATTTAAAAACAAAGCATCAAAATTATTTCGAAATTGTTTCTACTTACAGTAGCATTTCCTCTATAGCTGTAATTTAAAATTGAATATGTTTAATTTAATTTCTGTTTAAGATTAAATTTATAAAAACTACAGTTATCAGATTTTCTTCAAAAAATTAATCCTTTCTTGCAAAATTTAAAATGTAATTTAAAAACTCTTAAAATTTGATTATAATCTTTAACATTATTTAATCATTATTCTTTATAATTATTTATTTCATCGTAATGATCATATAGGCAATTTATGTTGTAATTTCCTTGATTTTAATTTATTGAAATTGTTTTATTTCAACTTAAATTTAAAAATTATCACTTAAATTTAAAAACTATTTCAATACTTTGAATAAAAATATTCTCGTTTTCCGATTCTAAATTTTAGAAAACCGTAAAACACTTGCCTTTCAACTTCCGGAGCACTGAAAGCCATACCAAACAACGAAATGCTAAAAAATATAGATGAGGGAAATTAATCTTTTAAACTAGACAGACAATAACGTTTTACTTTATTTTAAATCACTGCAAGCATCTAACAACAGATCTATCTTGCAGCCTCATCATCGTTTAAAATAGTATTAATGCTTTCACCTTTAAAAAAGCTAAACGATCCATTGAAATTGAAATCATCAAAAAATAGCAAAATCTTAAAGAGCACTTATTCAAAACTTTTCTCCGTACTCGTTGAGATTTTTTCAGTTAATTAGTTTAATAGACCTTTTCGGAAAGAGAACCTGGTTTTGAGGCTAATCTGTATTTCCACTTAGAATAGTTATTCTTGCCTAAATATCTCCCAAAAGACCCAAAAGACATTTTTGAACTAATGGAAATTTCATTTAATGTTGAAAACGAGGCTAGTCCTGTAACACAATAGAGCGATTTTTATTTCCAAAAAGGGTATTCTTGTGCATATGTCCTTTAACTTTTTACTTCTAGAAGAGCTATATCTTTGAATGGAAAATATTGACAGATTAAAGAGGAAAAAAGGTCCTAGCATAGCATGCATGGAAACTCTTTTCAAGCAAAACTGCAAATAAATTTCTTGGTATAATTTACAACACAACACAACGCAACGCAACACAACACAACGCAATACATGATATTTTAGCATTTCAGAATAATTAATCATTACACAGTAAAAGTTTAATAAAAAATGTCCCACCACAGTAAGATTGTTCCTGCTAACATAATTGGTCTTCTTTTACCATAAGGTGATAATAATCGATCACTAAAAATAAATGTAGAAATATTGAAAACCCATCATTACCATGACATAAACGGCACAAAATTAGTCTCATTTGGCAGGAGCGTCGAGGAGATTGGGTACTCGGGGATAAAAGGTTCGGGGCCTATAAAACGTTTTTACATAAATTTTGACTACTACTGTTCCGTGCATGGAATGTTAAAGCAAATTTTCATATAATTATCTATTAAAAATGGTGTTCCCCTCATTTCCGGGGAGTTTTTAGGGCATGGTCTAAATAATCTGCCGTATAGGACCCCAGAGTTATTTAGCAACGGTCCTGCCTTTTTACTTTGAGCAGGCTCTTGACAGCCATGCACTTTGATCATCCACTTGAACAGTTGTTGTAGTGTATAATCCTCTGACTTTGGAGCCAAGATTAGTCAGAAATCAGAGGCTTTAATATAAACAATAACAGAATCATGACAAATGGGTATAGACTTAATTAGTGACGAAGCTACCTCTAACATATTATACCCCCTGGCAGATGTAAATCATCATATTATTTATTTAGTATTCTTAATTCATTCCAGGGTGAAGAATTATAAGATGATTGTAATCATACTAACCTTTTTAATCCAACCAAAGGACTGCAGAAAAACGTAACAACTATGAAACAAAAACAAATAATATTTCAAACAGAGTAAATACCAAAGGAAAACCTGCTGTAGTAATGTATTTTTGATCAACATCTTATAATAAATGCAAAGTAAGCAAAACAATTTTATATTTCATTCTTTTTGTTGATTTTTCGACATTTTGAAATCAAGCAAATCATTTGGCAGTATTTATGAACAACATGCAATAAAAAGTTTCCCTAATGTTATAAATAAATTACCACAAATCTACTTACGAGCACCCCCAGCAACCATTGCTCCCATGACCTGTCCTTTCATTTGAGGTCCTGCTAATGCATTTACTTGACTTGGAACAACTAAAAAAACATCAAATTTTATAACTTCATTGCAACATGGTATTACAACAACAACTTTTATAACAACAAAATCTTATAGAAACAAGGTCTTTCAATCTTTTAATGCTATCTCTGCCATTCTAGTTTAGGGGTTCATGATTTCAAACCTATTGTGTATTTTATATTTTGATTTTTTCCTAACATGCATGTTTTACATTATATTGTTTAATTTAGATTTTAGATTGTAAACTTTAAGTGAGTGGCATAATTTTATTTACTTATTTACTTAAGAAGCATGAAATACAAACTTTATTTTGACAAACTACACTTTGTCGGTAGTTGTTTTAGATTTACAGACCTTGCATAAAAAAATAGACTCACCTTCAACTGATAAAATCAGAAACATAGCACTCATTCCAAACCATGATATGTTCAAAAGGAAAACACAGGTCTTTGAAAGTAATGGGATCTCTTCATGATATGTTTCTCCAAATCTAGCAAAATTATCACAAAAATAATCAATTCAACAGCATTTTGTATTATTCAAAAAGAAACCAATCAAATGGGCTAACACAGGAACTCATTGATTGTAAACACAAATGTAGCAGTAAAAATATTAGGATTTTTCCATTTGTTTGAAACCATGAATTTAAGAAATTTCACAAAGTTCAAGATTTGTAGGAATTGATTCCCTTTGACAGTTTTTATGGGAACAACTAACAGTAGTCATGCAACTCTCAGCAATGTTTGAGGAGGACAATAATGTTAGGGCTTTGTTTGCCAAATTACACAAGAATTAAAAAGGGGCAAGATGCAAGGCCTAAAAATGATGACCTGCTCCATTTTTGTTTGATCAAACTGTCAACTATTGACAATATCTCTGCTCATATGCATATGCTAATAATACAATCAACAATATCTCCATTCATGTAGTTATCAGGTTTTCTAATTGCAGGGATCACATAGATCTTTGTGTCACATTAAAAAAACTCACATTTTAAAAATCTAGCTAATTTTATTTATGTTTTTTTAATAACCAAGCATGCTTGTTTGTTTGTTCTTATCAGGTGAACCACAAACTATAATCTTTTTTCACACAGTCAATTTATTTTTGCAAACTTTCATTCAAGAATTTAATATTAAAGTAATGGCACTCACTGACTTTCATTGTGCTGTTTGACCTTATGCCATTCTCCTCTTGGTGGCTGTTTTTGCATGAATTTATCTAAAAAATATATATGAAAAACTTCGACACACTGACCATTTAATAGAAAACAAAACATCATTTTAGATAGATACATTTCAAAACTTTCTATTACACATATTATTTTATAAGAAACTTTTTATAAGAAACTCACTGGTGAAACCCACAAAAATTGAAGAAACTTTTACAAGTGAATGAAAAATTGCTAAGAAACTTTCTAAATTTTTAGTGAAGATTACATAATGCTTAATGATTTTAATGGAGTGGACATGATGTTAGATGATTGATTCAGTGAAGATTTTGATCCTGTACAATATATACCCAGTTTTTCTAGCGTTTTTATTGAAAAAAAGAATGTATAATAAAAAACAAAATCTTTTCATATATTTTATATAATTAAGATATTATAGTAAGATATTAACTTTTACTATTAGCCAGTCTGGAAAGTATGTAGGTTACAACAAAGATCTTTGGCATGGAACAAAGTCTAAAATAATTGAAGAATAATAGGTCTATTGTTTATAAATAATAATGGTGTAAACTTTGGCATGGTGTAATCTTTGGCATAGCGCAAACAAACTGTCCACCTTGGACTAGTGGGTGCTATGATTGAAATGTTGATATAAAAAATGAATACCCTCTCCATCAAATGGTGTCTCCTTCATCTTTCTTTGAATTTGAATCAGTATTGCAAACTACTTTTTAGATTCACCTAAAATAAATTAAATTCCTTCAGTCAAAAACTAAATGAAAACAGATGCCTTTATGTTTTACTTTATAGCAGGGTGGGGTGGGGAAAAAAGGGTCAGAGTGGCCAGTTTTGGATTAATTTGTGTAAAACGCAGAAGACCTGCACAACTTTTTAGGCCAAACAGTAATAGAAGATATATTATTGTTTTTAAAACAATAGTAATAGTCAGGTGCACATCTCCTGTGCACATCTTTTGTATGCATTTATGAAAGTTTTCAAACTGGCAGAGATTTATTATAGGCCATTTTGCAATTGTTTTGCAGCCCAGTCGGGCAGATCTGTCTCCCATCAGATCTGTCCAGTCAGGCAGCTCTACTTAAAGATGTATATCCTAAAGCTCAACAGTCTGCCGAACCAAAAAAGCGTCCCCAGCCAAGGCCAAAAACAAAATCAAGCACATTTGCTTTATGAATTAAGGCCTAAATAATTCTAAACCAGCAAAAACCGGCTTTCCCAAAAAATGGCTAAATTATTGCGATATAACATACCTACTCTCCAAGCAATATCTCCATAGAAGATTTTCACTTAATTCCCCATCTCTTCTTATTCACTTTCTTCAAATTAATCCTCTTCTTCCCTCCAATTTCTTTACGAAAAAACAATGAAATAAATAAATGCTTCACAAGCAACGCTGAAGGATGAGGTAATTTTCCCGCTTTGACCTCAAACACTGAACACAGGGTAACAATGCATTTTAACAATTCAATTCAACTCTAAATTATTTAAAACAGACAAAATTGATTTTCAACAAAAAACTTCAGAGATTTTTGTTTCCAGAATTATTTAATGTTTGTCTGAAAATATTTCTCCGAAAATATTGGGCCTGCAACCTAGCAATTTTTATGTCCGATATCACAGGTAGCGGGAAAACATCAATTTTGAACTTATAAATTGTTTTGTAAAATATATAAATTAATTTTTAAAAGTGAGCATTTTTAATTTAAATTGTTATGAGCAATAAAATGATGCAGATTTGTTTTTCCCACAACATTCTCCGAGGTCTGGCTGATTATTTTTCATTCCCAGGCCCCTCGCTCGATAAACAAACGCAAGAATCCTGTAATATGGTATCAAAACCAGGTCTACTTGATCTTGACGCTTTAAAATTTATTTCAACAAAAAGAATAAGAAAGCGAAACTAACAATGCAAAACATTTTGTTAACTTTAACCGCGGCGTATTTCAATGCTTATGCTACATTTCCAACTAAATTTAAAAATTAGCAGAGGGTAATGTGAGATAACACGATTTTTGACAAGGACACTTTCATAAAGAAAATTTATAACTTCTCAAAATTGCTACAGAAATGTAATAGAAGCATGTGCTTCAAGAAACGCGATTTATTGTTTCTACAGCAGTATGTTCATATTCTTCTGTGTGTCTGTGTTGAGGGTACATGGATATAAGTGATTAAGAAAAAACAACTCGAGTTTCTCAAAGCCCATGACAAGGTTTAGCTGGACAAGATTGGACTCATAATATTAGAGCACAATTTCTGGACTTGAAATCCCCTGGTTTAGGCCATGATATAAGCGTAGCCGGTAGACATATTGCGATTCTCGATTCGATCTGACCACGGGCTTTAGGAAAAGTTGTATTTATTCCCACTTCTGTTGTTTCATTCTACTTGTCCTACATTCCGTGGTTTGAATTCGATCACAGGGAAACAAGAGGAAAGGTGACCGAATTTAAACCACGGAATGTAGGACAAGTAGAATGAAAAAAACAGAAGTGGGAATAAATACAAACTTTACGAACAAATTCAAACCACGGAATGTGGGACAAATAGAATGAAAAAAACAGAAGTGGGAATAAATACAAACTTTACTTTTCTTAAAGCCCATGATCTGACAACCGATAAGGTCGGTCTGAAGTAATCAGACAACGTAGACGGCTACCAGTCGCTGTGTGGCTATTGAATTGAATTGAACTGCTGAACGCCAACAAGCCAATCATACATGGTAATCATACAAGAAACCATGCAACTTTTTGTCGCATAATTCAAATTACATAAGATGAAAACAGAATGAATTGATTGGTTAACTAAAACTTTTTCTTGAAACAAGGCTGAGCTAAACAATGGAGAACAATGTGTTTGCTGACTTAGCGTTTTTCTTGAAACGAGGCGAACTTTTATGTCCAATTTGTTTCTTGTATGATCACCAGTCGCTTTTTCACAAAGCTGAAGAGCGACTGGTGCAGCTGTGGACTTGCGCCAAGTCTATTTCGTGCCAAATCACAAATTTATATTTCTTACTCAATATATCGACGGAGTAAGAAATATTGTGATTTGGCACGAAATAGGCCTTGGGCAAGTTTAGTGCAGCTGAAGCATAAACAACATTAAAGATTGACTTTTAGATACCAGATGAAATAATTTGCGCTGAAATCATGTTATGAACTGCAGGATATAATAATTTAGAAAATTTGCAAGTAAACTGTTCATAGTTTGAAGCCTCCAATAATCAATTTTATCTTATCAGCAACGAAAATAGATACTAAAATAAACTAAAATAAACTAAACTAAAAAAGCGTGGAGCACCTTCAAAAATGCAAGTGAACAAAATGTCATGAAATTATAAACCCAAGAATACATTTTTTTGTGCCATAATCCTTATTATTATACCAAATGTTCAATATGGTCAATATAAATGACTCCCCCCCCCCCCAACCCAAGTCAAAAAATTTGGGGATGCTTTAAAGATGGAAATCTCTTTAGAACTTATTTCCCAGGCATGACATGGAAGCTTCAAAATGAGCCCTAAAACAATTGTTGCTTAACACTTCGGGTGGTGTGTTTGATTAGTAATTCTAAACATCCCAAATTCTGAAGATATCAGAGTTGGCAGAGACGGAAACATAATTTTCAATCGCACACAACAATGGTTCGGGTCCACCATGCCAAAAATGGAAATCTCTCTAAAGTCTTCGAAACCTGCTGTCTTTCGGAGCAGAAGGTTTACCGTTTTTAGAATTCCGAGATCAATCAAACAAGAATTCCGAGTCTGACAAGTTTCAAAATTGTTTCCAATCAAACACACATTTCCAGTCCGAGAAGACCCATACAGCCCATTAATAAGCAACGTAAAACGTCATATTTTTAGAGCCAAACGTAACCCGAATTTATAACTCAGTACAGAGGTTGTAATATAAATTTATTCTTTAAATTATGCGTTTGTTTGTTTGTTTGTATTGTTTCTTTGTGCTACTCCTTTTCGAATAAAGCTAACATAGAATGTTCCTGCTTTTTAGAAATAAATCCGAAAAGTTTAAGCAAGAAAACTCGTTTATTATTTGGGATTACCACAATTTTGATTTTGAATTTATCCCTTGAAATCATGCCTGAGCAGTTTAAAAATTGAGCAACTAGGTTTGAATTAATTCGAGCAGTCCTCGAAATTCATCCCTAAAATTAATTAAAAACATGCTGTTTCAGTTCCCCAAGTTTATCGACATTTCAACACCATTATGCATCGGTTATGAATATTACTAAAAAGTGCAGAAAGCTATTACGACGAATCATTCTTTTGCAAAAAATATTTACATTCTAACCCTTCAACGCCGCACTTGCGTCGTGTCAAATTCGACCAAAATTCGTCTTGGATTCAAAAACTTAGATAGATTTAGAAACATGGATTTAATTAATTTAGTTACATTCTCAATTGTGAAATCATCTTACAGAGCATTACAAAATCTTGACACAAACTTGATATTGAGGCTTCTAGCGATAAATTGAGCATGTATTTAATTGACATCAATCAACCTCGTGCTTTTCATTTTTCTCAATGAAGTAGCTTTGGGCACGCGGTTGTGTATCAAATGAATTTTATTCAACTCAAGTGCAACGTCTGAGGTAATGCTGACAGTATTTACCTATTAGCCATGACAAATACATTATTACCGTACGAAAATGTCCTAAAAATACTAATGTTTATAACACAAAAACAATGATAATTTTATGTTAACTGTTTTCTTCGTGTAAAAGATGATTTCTCCATCATCTTCAGCTCTTCAATAAGTGCGTGATTTCAAAGAGCACATGGCATTCAAGCCAGCTGTCATACCCTTCATTTCTAATCAAAATATTTGAAAAAAGCCATACAACGGCCAACGTCAAACCATGTTCCCACAGTGAGTTCAAATCTTTAATGGTTTACCCAGTACGTGCCAAGGCGGGTGCAAGTTATGCTTTCTCCTGCAAAAATAGTTACTTTGAAACTATCCCCCCAGGCGGTGCCATATGGCGCATTTGAGAACGACGTAAAATGTCATATTTCAAAAGTAGTAAATGTAAACAAAAATCTTCTGATTCATTTGAACGCCTAATGACCATGATCCTATAATTAGTTTAAATCTCGAATGGTTTACCCAGTACGTGCCATGGGTGCAACTTGTGCTTTCTCGAGCAAAATTAATGACTTTTTTTCAAATTTTTCTTCAATTTTTATTATAAAAATATTTTAAAAAGCTTTCTTTACGACCAAAAAATTTTCGTTCGTTTCTCCATGTTTATCTCATCACACCCTGAATCAATTCTTATCAGGAAATAAATCCTATGCAATATTTCATTTTGCAGGGGGTAGCAAAAACAAATAATTTCAGTTAAGATTTAAGTAGTATTCAAAATGTAATCAGGATTTACCCCCTGAAATTGTTACCTTTTGTATTGTTTATCAATTAGGTATATAACCCTTCCGGGGAGGAAACAATTGAAAATTTAAAAAATTACTTCTTGTCAATAAATACCATGGAACAGTGGTGTGAATTCGGGCAAAAATTATTTTCAATTTTTTGTGAAAAATATAATCAAGCATGAGATAAATCTGATATAGTCTGTAAGGGCAATAGTTAAACTGTGGAAAATATCAATAAATTATACTTTAAATAATAAAATAAGAAGCAGACAAATTTATGTCCTAATAGACCTTTTGGAAATAGAGCCTGGTCTCGAGGCTAGTGCTGTACTTCCACTGGAAATGGTTATTCTTGCTTCTTTTTCTCTCAAAGGTCCCAAAAGACAGAGGTTTTTTACTTATGGGAATTTCATCAATGTTGAAAATAAGGCTGGTGCTGTAACACAATAGAACAACATTTATTTCCAAATACATCTATTCACACCAAACTGTCCCAATCCACAAATGATGTTTAGCATGTACTGTAAAACGAAAGTATGATTCTGTTCGAAAAGTGTTTATAAAAACATTCTGTTCAAAAAGTGTTTATAAAAACTTGCACTAAAACCTCGATGAAAGAAAACAGAACTTAATGCGTTGCAAATATAAATGCGTAAACGTTTCCACCCGGTGATAGGCCATTTAGCCCACTTATACCCTTTCTGTGGCTCAGAAGGTATCAAACTTTAAGTTAAAGCATCTCATATTCAACATATGACATTTAAGCCAAAAAGCAAAAACAAAATTATCAAAATTAAATCTCCTCCACAGCAGCTGTGCAAACGTGACGACATTTTTAAGCCACCTGGTATATACCATAAAACGTTATATGTTGAGCGGAAAACGCACGGGCATAGTTTTATCTTATATGAGACATTTCAAAGTATGCTCATCCTTAATAACCCTTTCATCACGGGAATGGCCATACATCCCATTGATAAGCAATGTACAAGTTCGAGGCAAATGCGGGTAGACCTCCTGTAAAATTAAATTAGAATAGCGTTTTTCCGTTAAATGGAATTGAATCAGGGTGTAAAATGGTGAATTTTAGCAGCCATCTTCAACAAAATTATCAATGAAGATTTGAAACCTTGGTTTTGTTTACACGAAGGTTGAATCCTCAGGGTCTTCGCTGTCTTCTTCTTCCTCCTCCTCAGCTTCCCGCCTTTTCTCTTCCCCGTATTTACCAACGAAAGAACCATCCTCGTTAAACCGACTATCATCGTTGTATTCATCGAAGCTATCTTGGTCATCGGTCATTGGCTTCTTTTCGATCGAGTGTTGGCTTTGATACTGTGGCGGTGGAGCAGCATTTACTTCGGTTATGCTGAAACGAAAATCGTAAATTAGCTCATTGAACATGGCGCCTAAAAGCGTCAAAATACCCTCATCAAACTAAAAAACATTGATTCTGTTATATTTTAAGGGTTTCTTTGGACCTGTTTACACGAGAAGGGATATCCCACCTGACATACACACGATTTTTTATATAAGAATATAGCCTATAGGAATATTAAGGCTCAAAATCGCTGAAATTTAAAAATAATTCTGTGCTGTGCTGTGCTGTGCTGTGCTGTGCTGTGCTGTGCTGTGCTGTGCTGTGCTGTGCTGTGCTGTGCTGTGC
>JAYJMH010070490.1:0-11169 GCA_036873815.1 Phacellophora camtschatica | reverse complement strand
GTCACACTGTTGTCACATGTTGATGAAGAGGCTCTTCAGAGCATGAGACAAACTTCAGTTACGGACTATTTTAAGTACAACTATCTTGAATCGAGGTTTTTAGAAGCAAACAATCTTTTTCTTGGCTTATACACTGCTTTTATGCATGAAGCCCCCTTTTGGTCGAAAAAAAACTCCGACTCCGGATATCTCGAAACCCCGCTGTGTCGAACAATTTTTCATTTCCCGTGAGAGTTCGAGATAGCGAGAGTAGTAAATCTAACAGAAATTTTTAGAAATTGTGGGATTTGGACAGTATAGGTATTAAAGATGAAGACAAGGTACATAAAACTATTCTAAATGATATTGTTTTCACAGGGAAAAGGTATTCCGTTGGTTTACTATGGAAAGTAGAACACAAACTATTGCCTTCTAATCAGAATATTTGTATGTTGAGATTGAAGAGCCAGTTGAAGAAATTGAGGTTTTTGAGAAATATAACGATATCATTTCCCAGCAGGTTGAAGAAGGTGTAATTGAACAAGTGTTTGAATTAGGAGCCGAGAATCAGACTCATTATCTTTCCCATAGGGCAGTTATCAGGGAAGATGCTGTGACCACCAAGGTAAGGGTGGTCTATGATGCTTCGTGCAAGGATAGGAAGTATAGTACATCTCGCAATGAGTGTTTACATGTGCGACCTTCTCTTAATCCCCTAATATTATATGTTTTACTCGGGTTCAGGTCAAATCCAGTGACGCTTCTGGGGGAAATAGAGAAAGCGCTCTTAGATATTAAGATACACCCCTCAGATCAAGATTCAGATTTAGATTCTTGTGGCTCAAGGGCATACTAAGGACCCTGAGTTTATAGTTTTAATCGCGTGGTGTTTGGCTGTAACTCCTCCCCACTGTAACTTCTATTGAATTATTGGAACCATACCACAGCCTAATTCCACATAATTACCCTTTAGGACAATTAACGACAATTAACGTTGGAATTATCATCATTTCAAGCAAAAAACAAGGAAATTTCAAGGCATGGGATCGAAGAAAAGTAAAATTTAACGTTGGGAGAAGAAAGATGTTTTCACTGCCGTTCCATAAAAATAAAAAATCATATCTTAAGATATCTCTGCCATCAGAAACCGTTTACGTGCCAAAGAATTCCTGAAAACATTTGCTCCTTAAAAGAAAAAGAAAAAATAAAAAGATGAGGCAGTTGAAATAGAAATCGCACCATAATTTGAAGAGAAAAGTGATTTGAAAGATGAAAGCATTTCAAAGAAGGAACAAGAAGAAGACTCCGAAGACGTCATGATTACGGAGTTGGTATTGGTAAATGTTCCAAAAGAAAGAAAAGGGCTGTAAATGTCGTAGATACTTTGTTATGGACTAGCTATAACAGGATGCTAACTGACAATATTATCGGCATAGCTCAAAATATTTTACATGCACAATTTCCAGACATGGGAGGCCTCGAAGAAACAATTCTTGGCACATCTTTGCAATTTTCGTTCAAAAGAGGAACGATTGTCCAAATTATTCACACTGGATCTCTCCATTGGATATGCACATAAAATATTGGTTGCAGAACAGGCTATTTTACAATATTTGACAGTCAATATTTTGAAAATATTTCTGCCAATGTTGTTAAACAGATATGCTCAATTATTCATCATGTGGGAAGGAAATTGTGCATTAGAGTGGTTGAAGTTCAACAGCAGACTAATGGTACAAACTATGGTTTACTTGCCATAGCAAATGTTACTTCTTTGCTGCATGGAATTGATTCTGAAACAATTATATTTGATGAATATCAGACAAGAGAACATCTTCTCAAATGTATTGAAGAAAAAAGGTTGCAAACAGCATTACCAACAGCAAACAGCACAGCTAGAATGTGTACCAGTGAAGACTGTTTCATACTTTTTTTTCATACGAGTTATAAAATTGCAATGTAAATAGTTGGAACATTTGCACTGCCAAATAGCGATAATCCAGAAATGCATTTTGAAGGAGCAACATAAAATAATCATAGAGAGATCGACGAAACCCAAACATTCGTCAAGTTCACGAATGAAAAGTTGATGTCGGAATTAGTAAATTTTACAAGTGTCCAATAGTTGTAGTTATTTGTTGAAGACACCCATCCTCTATCCCCAGCCTTGTTTTCTAAGGGTATCAAACTAGAAAATTTGCCAGGCTGGTATCCAAAAAGGTATGAATCTCATATTTTTATATTTATTTAAACGACAAACAACTTACATGTGCATAAGTCTACTTCAACAAAAGGATAATTGAAGTAAATACACACTTATAAGAACACTACAATTTGGAAAGTCAGCTTAAATAAGTTCTTATATACAGTGTATTAAACAAACTTCTTCGTAGGATTCCTTGAGTCTTTCTTTCTTTTTTGATTCTTCCAACAGAAGAAAACAAAAAAGAAAAAGAAAACAAACTAAACAGAAAAAAAGCAAATCTTCAATCCGTAATTTTTCGAATTCAGCGACGAAAAAATGACCTATACAGAAATTGTGGATCTATTCGTTGCCCCTACTCTTCCACCTGGTGGTATCTCAACACGCACCATAGCAAAATTGAATAATAAAAATATTGAAAACTTCAATAAAAACAAGAAAACTTCAATACGATGAAATTGAAATACTTTACAAGAGGAATGAGTTTGTGCTGACCATAAAAATACCTTTTCTCAAGAAACATTGTCTCGCTTAACGTCTTGATGCGGCAAGATTAGTAGTGTTATTTCGAAAGAATAACAGAAAACATGAGACACCTCATAGAACATCCAAATGAAGATGTGGAGCACTAAAAGTGTGGCTGTGTCCTACTTGATCATCGTCGTTTTGATGCAACAAGTTTAGTTTTATTTCAGAACAGTAACGGAAAACATTGAACACCTCATAGAGCATCCAAATGAAGATTTAGAAAAACTAGAAGTGTAGCCGTGTTGTTCTTGCTCATAGTTTTTTAAGTTTTGTAAGAACATACTAATTAAATATGCATGAATCTAAATGACTTGATTCATATCTGTTCATGGAAACTCTTTTTTATCACATAAAACACTTTTCGTTTATTTATAAGAAACATAATCCCGTTCTAAAAACCCTGCCTGTAAAATTGCCAAAAAAATAATAACTGTGGTTCTGAAGCGATTCTTCCAGTCTATTTATTACTTAAAAACGAGTCAAGCCTTAAAGGTCGTTGGCTGCTTCTACGAAACAAATTATAACTGAAAAAGAAATTTCGCATGTGCAAAATAAGATTGTTTTCTCTCTCTTGAAGAAAAGGAGTTGAGTCTATGAACAAATCCATCGAGCAATATAGAGTCTTTGCAATTGAGTGTTTGTAAAATGTAGTTGAAAACAATGTAAAAGAGAGAATTTCCTTACTTTCATTTACCATATCCAGCTAAAATCTGGGTTTTTCCCCCGTATTCCACAAAAAGTTGTTTTCATTATCTGGGTAAATTAAGAAAAGTCTAATTGTAGGGGCATCGCCTGTAGATCAAAATTTATTTATCCAGTACTTGGATTATTTGGTGGTCACAGATAATGTGCATCTTTCATAAATTTATTTAAAGAGTATGTTCCACGTACATACACTGAATCTATCCACTTTACTATGTAGCTATATTAAATGTTGATGAATGTATAACAAACATTGTCACAATATGTGATGAGTACATAGCAATCTTACCTCAAGAATTTTCTCATCGCTACTTCTGACAACACGCTACATCACAACAATCCTGACGAAAAACATTTGGCGAATTCCGGCAATTACAAAACTGCATTAAGGCATTGTCGTTGCGCGCAAGTGAGGATTTATATTCACGCTATTATGCTTATTTTAACTGTCAAAGTATAAACATTTGTTTTAGCTGCCCTCCCTTTTTGTTATCGCATCCAGAAGACTGGTAAAATGCGTGTAAAAAAGCTGTAAATTTTCAATTCACTTTCAAAACAACTGTTAGCTCAATACCAAAATTAACTTTTTCAAAACTTTTAACGCATAAAATTGAACTTGAAGACTTTTTGTCTTCCAGCAAAGCAGGGACAAAAATGCTCATCCAATCCCTTCTTTACACAGAACAAGCATTTATTGATTCAATTTAAAAACGTAAACGGAAAGCAAATTGTCACAATACAGAAGTGTTGTTGTTGTCGTGATACATAGTCACAGTACAGAAATGTGCCTTAAATGTGAAATATCAAGTACAACCGATTAAAAAGCTATAAAATATAACTCTCTGTTTCATACCTTGGAAAAGCAATCTTGCTATCTTTAGTTTGCTCTAGAATTATTGTCTATTTACTATTTACTGCCTCGTGTACCACTATGTCTGCAAATTTGGAAATATCTTCCTCGGGGAACTGCGTTATTTGGGATATTTGGCCAACAACCTAAAGAAATTAAAAACAACAGAACAATAATAAAAAATTATTTTAGGGCAAAATCAAGGCATTCTACTGGGGTCACACTTTCGTGCTATTGATCGTCGTACGCAAGAGCGACAAACCTTCTGGTATTAACAGCTACGTTTGACAAAACTCAGGTAAAGATGATTTGTTTGCATTTGAAATAGCCATAGGATCAAAATGCATTTAAGTAATCACATAACCATTTACTGCCAGCGTTAAAGTTAGTACACTCGGTAATATCTGTATTCGAGGAAATTTTTCACACGCAAGCAGAATATACTTTCTTGACGACAATAAATAAACTTATGGACATAGGTAGATGAAACCAAATTATATGACATGACTAAAAAGTTACAACTCACAAACAGATACTTTGTTTCCCAAGATGCAGTATGTTTGTTTTTGGATCCTGATAGAATAAATTAAACGCAATGGTTCCCCATATAAATTATTTGCCGCATATTGTCTAATTTACAAACATAATGCCACGACAATGGCTTTGCATCTAAAATACCATTTAAAACTATTTCAGAAGTACGTCTTACCATGTCAGTGTTGCTTTTATTTAAAATGTACGCACTGGCTGCTATTATTGCGGTAGCAAGAAGGAGGTAATCTGCTCCAAGAATTGAGATGTCATGGTTTCTGACGACAGATGATGCTGATTTACATAGCCTTGTAAGAATTTGTCTTCGTCTCAGATAGAATACATCCACAAGTTTGATGCCAACATCGTGAATAAGTTTAATGTTTATATATGGAGTATTTACGCCTGCAAGAAATATTTTTGTGTGGATCAAAGTTGTGTTCTTACTCTGTTGGTCATGCTTAGCTTTGGACGACAACTTTGAAACAAACATAATAAAATTCACTATATAACACTTAGCAGATAATTAATTAAGTTGGATTCATGGATGTTTTAATATTTATTATAAACCATTCTGATATTTGGGTATACATGCAACAATTCTGGATATGTCTTCTTCCTGGCAATAAAATTCTGAGAATGGGTATTATTGCTTTCAGAGCAATTATTTAAACTTTGGCCAAATAAGCCAAAATAGAAGCTATGAAAAATAGTATGAGAAATGGTTCGCAATTCCTCAAACTTCACACGGTTAGCACATAAATGCCGTCAAGTTCTTAATGAATCTGTACAGATACAGACTAGTAGCTGAAGTTTTGTTCAAAATGTATTTCAACAAGATTTACACATAAAAAGAGCGACAAGCTAGGAGCTTTTTCAAGGGAACCTTGGCGTAAAGGATTCATAATTTCATTCACGTTTGATTTAAACTCAAAGTGAAACATTATTTTAGTACTTGAGAAAATCACGTAAACATTAAACAACTCCGATTTAAAAATAGAGGAAGAAATTAGAGAAATAGGCAAAAATATGGTGAGAAAAAAGATATCCTGACATTTAATTTCAACATCTTAATTCAGTTTGAATATCTTATATGTGTCAACAAAAACACAAAGGATATTTCTTACTCTTTAAACAAAATCGATCTCTAGCACCAAACCCAAACATAAACTTGTTATTTCAAATTTTCATTGCCTACCAAGGGCAAAATGAAATACATGTTTTATGTTTATTACTTTAGTTAGTTACTTTTATTTATATAGTTTTTGTTATTTGTGTAATGTTTGATCACACAGATTTGTTACTTGGCTTTGTGAGATAAAGTTATTGTTTGGTCTTGTGGGATAAAGCTGTGAGAAAAGTACAGTGGTCTGCGTGAGAGAAAAAGTATGTATTATTGAGGCCAATAAAAGCAATAGAAATAAATGTTAGGATAAACTGAAGTGCTGCGAAGGTAAAACGGATACTCGCTTGCTAATGCCCGGCCAAAATAATCAAAATCTACACGTTTTGTATTGCCTTTGTACCTACCTAAAACTTCCAACAGCGTTTCCATATATGTGAGAGGTGTTGAAGCAGCCAATCGAAATTCCAATGTTTTTAAAAGTCGTATTTCTGACTTGATAACACTTGATGTTGTATAATGATACCCAAGAGAAGCAAGAAGTCTTTTTGATTTGGTTGGACTCAACGCCTGTATTAAAACATATTATCATATTTACAATAACGAGTTATATGGCTTTCCATTGCAAGAATCTAAGAATGAGTTATTGGGTTTTCCAGGTAATTTGAGTTGGGTTTTCTAAACTTCTCAGTTACTTAAAGATAACGTAAAATTCTTCGTAAATAAACTAATAAAGCCGAGATAAAGATAAATTGGGCGTATCGGGCATAACTCTTCATCAGTAAAAATAATGGTCGCCAAATTACTAACCTTTTTTATGTTAACACATTTAAGTATATTTTTATACATATTTCTATTTTCATAAAAAGCCATCCTGTCTCTTTTTTATTTACACAAAACAAGACAAAACATTTCAACTAGTAACTCCTTATCTAGTCTAAATGTAGATGGTTTGAGCTGTAGAGCGTTAAATAGCATTATACCTTGTAATGCGAACAAAGCTTGCTAGCGACTTGCACGCAAGATGCTGCTCGAAGAGGAAGTTGCTCCGCCATGCGTTTTTCAACGGTTTCCCATTCGCTTTGTCTGTCTTTACTGGATGACAGGCGAACTATGTCATACAGTTCAAAGATGTGTTTCTCCATAAATCTATACATTAAAAATGATATCAGAACAAAACGTCTAAGAAGAAAGGAACAAAGTTTTATCACATCAAAACAATATTACCCCGCTTTCATGTAAATAAAATTGTGTCAACAGGAAACTTTCATGCTGTATGCATATTTTTCAAACAATCAAAACTTTCATAACATTATTAACATATTTCATTTTTACATGACACATATGGTAATATCATGATCATCGAATTAAAAATGAATAGTCGAATAATTAAAAATAGAATAATTAAAAAAAGAAACAGAAACAGAAAAAACTCAAATTAAAAAAGAAAACTTTTTAAAAATTGTTTATTAATTATGGAGTAGCTCTGGTACCCACAAGTATGTTTCCGATGTCTATATATTTTTTTTAAATTTAAAAGGCATAAATTAAAAAAACATTGTTTTACAAATATTGGTAAATAATTAGTGAAATGATTATTACCTATCAAATAATTCAATGGCTAAAAATCGTGTCGCAGTTGGAAGCTTGAGCACTTGACATACTTTGAAAATGAATTCTGAAAAATTAATAAAATAGTTTATTAATGGGAATAGAAAAGCAATTTTGTTTTCAATCACATACGTTGTCAATTTCATCAAAATACTAAATATTATGTACCATATCACTTGAGTTTTATTCAATCACTGTATTGATTCTAGCTTGCTAAATTCAGCAATATGGTTAAGCTTTTTCAACTAAGGTAACTGCCAGCCATTTTTGACGTCACAGAACGCTATTTTTGGCTGATTTAGTAAAAATGGTAAAGATTCAAATTTACTAAAACGTAGTAATGAAGTTTTTGGCCCATAAATAAAGCATTAAATTACTTTTTCAACTTTAAAGTTCTTGAAGTTTCCAGCGTATAAAGCGTTAACACCAGAAGCAGAAAATGTTGTAAATTATATTTCTATTTGAGATAAAATCTTTTTAACCAATGCATTTTTCTTAATATGGTTTAATTGAGCTCTTCCTAAAAACATAACGTTAGGATAATTTCGTAAACCTGTGAAGCTTTAAAAGCAATTTTGAGAATTTTGGTAGAACATTGATATATATATTAAAAACAGTAGGGGCCAAGTACGAAGCCTTGGGGAACTTAACATTTCACGTCCCTAAGAAAAGAGGAGCATGCAATAATCGAAACAAATGTTCTTTTATATCTTCTTGTTTAGATCAGACTGAAACCAGTTTTGAGCAGTGCCCCTTATACCGTAATGATGCATTTTATTTAATAAGATTGATAGATTAAAAGTATCAAAGGCCTTTTGTAGGTCAATAAAATTGCATAGAATGGGCATTCCATGTTTTAAACCACATTCCATGTTCATAAGTTAGCCTTTACTTGGCATCGGTTAATTTCAATTTCAGCGGGCTCAGACCTTCTTGGTTTAGACTCAAATAATGAAAATTTAAAAATAATGACGCTTTCACACAGACACAGTTAAAAGTTAAACCAGCTGTATATAAGCCAGATTGCTTTCGATCTGTCGATTCACCAATTAGAATGCAGCATTCAATAAGTTGGATTATTTTGAGCTGGTTTACTTTGTAAGTATGAACGATGTATCATCTCCATTTAGGAGCATTGAGTTATTTATAAACCAGTTATTTAGAATTTTAGTTTTGGTTTGAAGTTATATAGTTATTTCTTCTATATTAGTGCATATAATCCACATAGTATTGTTGCCCACATAGTTGTAATATACATATTACTATCGTTAAGAAACTAGAAGATATTTTAAGAAAATGTTGAATAAAAGTGGCAAAGATTGAACCTTCAAGTACTCCTTGCATGATTTCTGCCCAGCTGATACAGCATTAGTATAATTTGACTCTTTCAACTCTATTATGTAAATAACTGTGAACTAGTTTAAGGCTATTGTTCAGAAACAATACATATGAAGCTTGCGATAAGGAGAGCGTGCAGAAGACAGTGAAAGGCCTTGGATAAATCCATTGAAAACTGTTCCTGCTATCGTTTTGTAGTCAAGGCACGCTTTTAGCCTTTCAATTAGTCATACTAGTGGATGTTGAGTAGCTACAATATCAAATTTTCTAAATCCAAATAGCCGAGGAATAAGTTTACTCCAAAAGAAAGAAAATATTTGGGTATACACTCTGCTCACAAAAGTATTGCACCAGCCGACAAAAAATGGCCGCCAACAGCGGATCCTGGCCTAATTAAAATAATATGGACAACAAAAGTAAGACAACTCATGGCTTTCGTTGTGCAAACTTTTGGCAGGAAAATATTCGTCATTTCACTGACTTTCAATTAAAATTAAAATGTCATTTTAATGTTTTGATTGAATAATTCACTGAAACTTTGAGGCAAGGAGAAATATTTGGAGTACAAATAAGAAATAGCGCAAAATACAAGGTTTTTCTGAGCAAGAATATGGTAATTTGATATTTTTCGAAGCAAGAATGTTCAAACGTTCTTGTATTGATAAAAGATTTGCCGAGGGAAAGGCTTCCGTAAAGATATCAAGGATTGAAGGATCGACAACGATCTCAGTTGAGTAAATTTGGAAGATTTTTTGGTCTATGATAATTTATTAAAGCAGGAAGTGAGGAGTTTTTATAAGTGGAAGGAAACAAATTTATTTAAATATTCCAAAACTGCAATAAACGTACGATGTTTTTAGTCAGTTTTTAGGTGAGAAGGCCTTTGGTTAAGAAGAGAAAATGTTAACTTTATAGCATGTTTTCTTTCTAGCCTATTAAAAGTCACTCGCCCAAAATTGTTGCTGATACTTCAATCCTTGATATCTTCATGGAAGCCATTCTTTTTAAACTACTGTAGTTTGCTTCGAAAAATATCAAATTACCATATTCTTGCTTTGAAAAATCTTATATTTTATCCTATTTTTTATTGCTCTACAAACATTTTTTAAGGCATTGCTTTAAAGTTCTAGTGAATTCTTCAATCATAACATTATGCTTCCAGATAAAACAAACCTATGTTTCAAGCTTTGTAGTGAGAGTACAGAAAGAAATGAGCAACTCAATAAAAACAAACACTGGAGTCCCACACGGGACTGTTTAGGCACATTAATGTTCATCCTATACCTGACACGGGCACTAGAACCAGAAAGAAATAACATAAACAGTGAACGAAATTTCGGCAGAATAAACCCATACAATGCAGACAAGAAAGATGCAATACACATAGACCAGCAGTATGCTGATAACGCAGGATGGATCATCACAAATGACAATGAAAGAAACGAAAAAATGAAAAAGTAGTACCACCATAGCTAAAAGAGTCTAGGAGTAAATGAAACCATGACAGAAAATTATACAATCAAGAGAAACGGACCTGAAGAATGGAAAAACTGCAAGTATCTAGTTAGTCTGTTAGATACTTAAAAGGACATTGGAAGTAGAAAGATCCTAGCCATAGCATCTCACAAAAAGTTAAACTACGCCTTTGAGAACGAAAGTGTAACACCGAAAACAAAACCACAAGTTATAGGGAGCATACATTACCAGCATATTCTTATACAATAGTTAACTTACATTAACAAAAAGACTAGAAAACACTTTGCAGTCCTGGCCATAAGAATCTTAACAGGCGGGCAGTCAAATCGCCCTTCTTATTGGTGCCAGGCGGGCGATTTTTAAGGTACACTATAGAAACATTTTGGAAAGCATTGGAACATAATTGAAAATGGACCACGGGTTTAACAAAACAATGGAATAAAAATGAATGAAAAGGTTCAGGAGAGAAAAAGCAACTATAATTGTAACTGAATGAAACAAAATTGATTAAAAACAATAACATGTTAATATCCAAAGTAATAACAAACTTTCGACTACAAAATTGTTCCTTACAAATAAATAATGTAAAATGTAATTTTGGGAATTCTGGCCCTGCTCCCTCTTGCTCTGAAACTGGTTTTGCGTAGCTGAACTTTGCAATTTTTTATTAAGTGAGCTTGTATACTTAATTAATGTCTTATGATAGCTTTTTGTTCTTCCTGACCATATGCTAGATATTTTAAGACTCACTCGTTGTTAATCGACGGTCAGTCAGAAGGAGAATAAACTAAATGCTTTATAAATTGAAGAACGTAAGTCTGCAATGCA
>JAYJMH010070479.1:0-11172 GCA_036873815.1 Phacellophora camtschatica | reverse complement strand
GATAAAATTGAAAAAATTAACGAAAGGGCATTAAGGCTCCTAGACTTTGACTATACTAGTTCATATAAAGAGTTACTGACAAAATACAATGAAACAACTCTGCACATACGATGACTTATATACCTGGCCCTCGAGGTATACAAAACTCTCTCAATTTTCTGTTATATGACTTTCGATTTCCAAATGAATTGAAAGTTCCAAAGGTAAATTCAACGAAGAGAGGATTAAACTCAGTCAGATATTTAGGACCAAAAATATGGAACAAACTTCCAGCAAATTTAAAATGTGCCTACAGTTTAGACAACTTTAACGCTCTTTTCAAAACATGGTCTCAATCAAATAGGTGCGCCTGCTCTTTCTGTGAAAGTCACACACAGTTCTAGTGCAGTTAACCTATATATGTTAGTTTATATTAATATTTTATGCTGTTGCTTCCACTAACATTAAATAAATGTATTATTATTATTATCATTATTTTAACGGCCCAATGCTACTAAAAAATACAAACATTTCATATCTTCTCAGTGTGTGTTGTTTTGCGATTTTTACAATTAAAATTATGATTTCTCTGACACATTTTAAAGGATATTTATCGCAACTAGACTTTTCCTCTGCATCTGAATTAAAATAGCTTAGTTCATTGCTAAAACATGCTTAGATTTTCAATCTATTTACATTCAATTGTATTGATACATATTTATATTTGAACTTCATTTATCATTATTGTATTCTTGTATCAGAGTTTAGTTATTATCTATTATTAAGCTGATATGAACGTAACCGAAAACTAGGAACTTATAAAATGTTCAAGAGTAGTCTAAAAATTGAAATCCATTTCACGCATCAGCTTACATTTTATAAAAGAAAGATTTTATCAAAATTTAGATGAAGAGAAATTCCAGAACGAAAATGTGAAATATGTAACCCTGATAAAGTTGAGGGCGAAATACATTACCTGATAGAAATTCACAGACCAACTATGTTGTAGTGCAATATAGCAGTTATTATTATATCATTATTATTTTCAGAAATGTTGTTCTATTTTGTGTTATCAGCCTGTACAGTTTCATGGTGTTCTTCGTTAAGAAATGTGTGTCATGTTTTTGGAATAACGACAAAGGGTGTACTTCATTTATTAAAATGAAAGCCTAGTGTTTTGCGTTGGGACTCGGTGATAAACAATTTGCGTTGTTTGTTATTTTATCACATGAATGATAAGAAATGATGAATATTTGTAAAATTTTAATCTATTGTATATGTAGTTCAAGTTGTTGCCAAAACAATCTTCAAACGTTTTGACCCGTTTGTTATCTTCCCTGTTACGTCATGTGTCATGCAAATTGAAACACAATCCCCCCCAAGGGCATCTGATAAAGATTTCTTTCCCGCTTCTACAATTTATATTTGACGTATTCTTTTTACGTAGAAAAGATGTGATTCATGAAAATTGGAAAGTAGATATTGCAAAATCGAATGAAAGCTTCGAGGCTGAATATTCAGATACAAAGATGGAGTCCGAAGAATTAGAGTACCGTGATGTTAATATCCTCGTTCTTCACTCTGCAAAACCAAAGGTTAGTTTATTTTCTCCGTTCTTCTTATATTTCATTTTTTTATGAACAGGAGGGGGCGGTTGGTTCTGTCTTACAGTAAAAGCCTCCAATGTTACTGTAGAACCACAACTTTCAAGAACCTTTTCCCTAAAATGTTCACCACAAATTTCTGAAAAATGCTGTAATTTTGAAGAAACTGGAAAAAGAAGATTTTAAAAGTCAATGTGAGTTAAATAATGTAGTTTCTACACCTTGTGAGTAAACTGACTCCCTTCATTTGAGTATTTTGAAATTTTATTTTCCGCAAAAATAAGAACCTTTTTTTTATTCTCACCTTAAAAAACACAAGGCTCTTCTATCTATGCGGGTTTTTTGGCAGCATAAATGTCGATTTCGAAATATTGAAGACCATTAGCTATCCTTACATTAATTAACAATAATAATTTCCTCAATAAATTATCATAAATTTATTTTAATTTTTACGTCGTACTATTCTACCTGTTTGAATATCGTTTTAATAGACTATTTAAAAATACCTCATTAATTTTTACAATACAGAAACCCTACCCAGAAACCTCCAGCTCGCAACTTTGATGCATAGTGATGTGATGACCCCAACGTTATAATTGCCATTTGACTTACAACAACAGGGAAAGTTTATCTACATAGAATAAAATAAAGAAAAACCAAAAATGAAATGATTATCAAGCACTACAATCAATAATGCCGAGAGGTGGAAACAGGGGGCTATTTGTGGGGCCTCAGCCTATGTTGGGCACAGTAATGTAGTGCCACTAAAATAACAAGGGGGGCTTCAATATAGAAATAACCCAAAACAATACCAAAAAGTAAAATTCAGTCGTTTTTAGGCATTAACTAGGGGGACTGAGCCTTCCTAAGCCCCCTAGCTCTACAGCACTGAATGGGCATCAAAATTGTTAGTGCAACAAATTTTTCAATTTTCAAAGTTCGCAATTTTATTTACAAAGATATACGGGTCTAGAGGCCTTCCATCATCAAAGTTATATAAGCCTCGTAATTAACGTCAATTAAATATGGACAACCTGCATGTTTGCAAGTCTTACTGAGACCGTTTCATACTTATTAAAATTATTAAAGAGCGTGGCAGTGTTTTGAGAGAAAGTAAAGAGCATGGCCACAAAAACTTTTTATCGATTTCAGGGACCTCTATTTTACTTTTTCCCCATCTCGGTTGCCCTCTGCCTACGATCCACACATTTTCACAGATATTGTTGTTGTTATTTATTGAAAGTATTTTTTTGCTAAAAATTGGACTTGGTCTTTCTTGCTCCAATTTTATCAAGTCCAATTTTATCCAAAAGTCAATTTTTAGGGAGCAGGAAAGACCACGTCCAATTTGAACCAATAAGTCAATTTTTAGCAACAAAATTATTTTAACCAATAAGTCAATTTTCCTGGTTCCCTGTGCTTGTAGTACCAGGTACAGCGTTGAAAGCAAAAATATAGTTTTTATTTTTATCATTATAATAGCATAGGAAAAATCTGCTTTCCATTGAATAGTTGATTTGTTTACGTTGGAAATTAAAATTAAATTCAAAACCTGTTCATAGGATATGCAAATACAAAATACAACCTATACGAACCGGGGAAAGATTAAGCATAACTAGCCTAGACGTTTGCAATACAACGAGTTATGATATATTAATTATTATGCAATTGTGTGCCATTCGAGAATACTGCTCTTCTGATCGGCAACAGAGCAATTTAATTTGTCCTTGGTCAGTCCGTAAAAGCCGTGTTTGGGCCTAGGTTGCAGAAAAGCATGCAAAAGCAATAATTTTAGAAAGTGGGAGGCGACTGTTCGAGGAGTAAGTGCTATTCTGCCAAAAACACTATAACGCAGCTCGTTGTGGGATGGTTAACAGTCCCCTGGGGGGGGGGGCTCTAATAGCACTGTATGCCGGTGCGGCTCTTGGGGCATGTAATAGACGGTTTTTGTTGCCTCTAAGATGCATGCGTTCTTCAAAGTAATTTTAGAAAGCCGTGCTCCTCACTGCATTTGGTCCATACATCAAGCTACTGCGGTCCGGTCCGAGTTTTTTTTCCAGCAACCAATTAATTCACAGTGTTTATAATCATGTGATATCAATTCTCTGGTGTGATTGGCTAATATCAAAATGTCAACAAACTCATGGCTGGACCAAATATAAAAGTTTCTTATTTTCAGGGGTGGAACAGAGGCCCAAGCTCTCTTATCCCTGCAATTTTCTTTGAATTATCCCATCTCCCTTACATTTTCTCTGACTCAAACACCCTTCTCTTTCCTTTGTGGTTTCCCTTCTCCCTTCGTCTGTTCCACCCCCTGTATGTTGTTCTTGATAGGATTATTGTTACTGCGATGAGATGTGGGACGAAATAAGACCGTGTTGAAAAACAAAAACAAGATGATCGTTAATTTGTTTATTTTCAATGGCAAGAATAGTATTCAATATTATTGATATTGAATTATATAAATAACACAATTTCTGTGGGATCAATAAGTCGTAAAAATATGAGGCTAACCAACAAGTTTTTTTCCCAGAACGTCGTTTCTTTTGCGTCATTCAATTCCATTTCTTACATCATTCCTAATACTCTATATTACAAATGTAAGCCCATTTTTTGAGGACATTTCAAAGAGAAATTTTGGTTAACCGTTTTCGATTGGTTAAAAGATTCTCGCGTCAACTTTTGATTTTTTCTTTGAAAATTTGAGCAAAACTTGTCAAATTTATTCTGGTAATGAATTCAGCATCACATCATGGGTTTTTAATTAATTATCATGATGCATGTTTTTGCACCACGAAGTGCTTCTTCCACCTTTCTCTCTGAAAAATATTGCTGGGAACGAGCTTAGGAAATTTATTTAATTCAGTTTAGCCTTCTGGGTTTTCAGTTTTGGTCTTTTTCACCCGTTTTTCAGTTTTTGCCTTTGAAGATGTTTAGTTTTTCACATAATCTGATGCAGTTAGATTTTTTTTACAATTTTTTGCGGTTTTTAAGTACCTAGTGCACCATCATTACACCGTCTTTTACACCATCTCATTAAAATTCTGACTACGCAATGCCGATTCAGTCAGTAAATGGGAATTTCCAACATTCACAATTTTTTCAGCAAATGACGTCAGTTTATTGATAAGTTCCATGGGATACGTAGTAGACTTTAGGTTTTTTTATGGTTAACTTCAATATGTTTGAGATTTATTGATGGTTGTTTGCGACTTGTCGTATTTGAGTAGGGAAATCGAAATAAATGCATTTTATCAATTATTGAACTGTAGCTTGGACACGAAAGAAGTTTTGTTGCGGCGATTTTCAATTTGTTATTTCACAAAAAACCCCTAGGGACCCAAGATCCAAGCTGGCGGAAGGCCTACTTGTATCCAATAAAAGTATCCTGCCAGCAAAAGTGATATCATTTCCACGATTATACATCAGAGGAAAACAATGATTCGTTTCTCTGCTTCTTTATTTTGAATTTATTTCGACATTTCGGTCTTCATCAAAGATTTGATATCCCGTGTAACGCGCAAAGTTTGGCATATCATTGCCACGTTTCTTTGTTTTGTTGTTACTTGTGAAATTTCGAATACTGTATGGATAAAACAGACTTTTTTGTCCTATTTCACGTTATCAACACTGAAATTAGTAGGCTACTTTATCATTTGGAAATCTCGTCGATTTTAAAAATTTCTGAACAGATTTCTTCACAAATTGGGATGTTCGTTTTATGCAAACAACGGCAATACACACCAAATCTTTTAATGCTTGCTTGTTATACAACACGCGGATGTATCTAATGCACGCTGGTGTGTTTCGTACAGGGAATTTTTATTTTAGGGAAATGCAGCACCTTATTGTTCCATCCCCACTGGTTGACTCAACATTCTTCTTCTCATTGGCAGGGGTGGCGCTAAACGTTTTCCGAAGAAGGGGCTGACACTTCCGATAAGGGGCTTGCGACCGGTGAGAGCCGAAAACCGGGGGTCCGGGGGTACTCCCCGGGAAATATTCTGTTACCATGCCCTTCAGATTGGCTATGGTCTTTTTGAGCGCAAATGGAAGATCATTTACGTAAATCAAAAATAGGAGAGGTCCGAGACAAGACTCTTGTGGTACTCCTATATTTATTGCACCAGTGTCAGATTCAACGCTGTTGACTTTGCAGCACTGTTTACGCTTGTCGAGATAGGCGCTACGATCTAGTGCTACCACTGCTCATTGGTTATCGAAAAGCACTGAAACATGGCTAGAAGGCTCCTCCTGAGTTTTCTCCATTTGTTCTTCAGATTATTTCATTGTTGTATATTTGCTCGTTTTTGTTGTATACTTGATTAATAAATTCATTATCATATAGCTACATCTTAATTATATTATAAATATTGTAATTAGCTAATAAAAGATACATGAAATTGAAAAAACTGCAATTGGAATGAAAAGTTAAAGTTCTGGAGAAAAATAGAATAAATATGACACTTTAAAGTTTCGCACAGAAATTTCACAAACCGTAGCAAGGATAAAATAAATTTCACGCGTTCTACGGGATATAAAATCTTTACTGTGTCAGAATAAATTCAATATAAATAAGCAAAGCAAGAAATTGTTGTTTTTCTCCTGATGTGTACAATCATGATCTGCAAAAAATGGTAGCCTGTGCGTGGCAAAAAAACCAGAGTTTCTCTTTCTCATTTGTTTGCAACAAGAAACGTCTTTTGGCTGATGTTAAAAAATGTATTTTCCAAATACGAAAAAATGAAAGAAGCATTTTCACTTTCGTTAAAAGAAACGCTACTCATTTTTTATGTTTAACGGAAGCATGACATGGGGTTTTAATTGCTTGTTTTGAAAGCATCTGAAGGTGCCGCTGCATGACCTGTCCTGTTGAGTGATTACCTGACAGAAATGACAATTACCATTGTTAGCAAATCTCACATGAATAAGAAGGAAGTTGAGTTCATTTATTGTGATATAAATTCACATGTCATTTGGCGTTGGTGGTAAATATTCCAAGCACAGTTTGTGATTGTTCTCGGTTCTGATGCTTGGGAAATTTGAAAGTGTAATCTATGGAATTTGTATGCAGTGAATGCGAGTGGTAGATATCGTTCATGGTGTCGTCATACAGTCATATGGTGGTGTGGATTAATAACTGGTCTGTATTTATCAGTTATTACCCTTATTAATATTCAACAGAAGCATCAACATCTCATCTTGTCCCTTCTTGGATATCTCACTGAACAGAGGAAAGCTCATGTTCTTTGAAATTATATAGAATCTCTTTTGAAAATTTCACAGGAGTTGAGGAAACAAATTTGATCTGCCCGTGTCGGCCTGTGTATTATCAGCATTTGTGGACAAATATTGAGCACATTGCATTATTACAAATTATTACAGTTGCTGAAATTTGTTGATTGAAGTTTGGTATTGGATGCAGAGCTTTTAAAAGCATGGGAAAGTGAAGATTATGCCCGGCATCATTACATAAAAATAATCATTACAAGAAAGAAAGCAGCACACACAGCAATTGCATAAAACTAATTCCAATGTTGTTAGAGTTACCGTTAAATTTAGATGTTAGGTACAAGCTGGTACAATATACACAAGTGGGCATGACAAAAATAATCGACAATTTCATAAAAAGGAAAATACCACAAGAATTTGATAAAACTCATTCCAAACATTGAACAACAGTTGATGTTAGTTTTCAGTAAGAGAGTTTCCGTTACATTTAGGTGTCAAGCATTGTAATTTCTACGACCTGTTGTGAATCTTCAATCGTGTCGAGAATATTGAACGGTGCAGGAGACTTGATATTTGCTGTGAACTGTTTTTCTTGGTTGCTGGCTGTTTCTTGATCACGAGGAAGAGAAGAGGAAAATAATATCTGGCCTGCTTTCATCACAAAACGAAAGACATCAGTCAAGAAAAGGGATGTTATTTTGTTTCATCGTTATACGTATCTAAAAATACTAAATTTAGTTTCGTTTTAGACGCGTTTTTGCCAAGAGTTTGCAGCTCCAGAAAACGTTTTTCATTGCTTCATCTAGTTTCAGCTTTGGCTCACAGCTAAATTTGAATGAAAACTGACAGCACTTGATGCGAGTCCCTCTTCACTTTGCGGTGAATTTTACTTCCTCGACTTTTCGCCGACTGTCAGTTCGATATTACTCCTTCACAGAGGTCTGATAACATCCATTAAACTGCACCAGGGATTTTTCTAAATGCCCCGCAGCCTATCCAGATGCACTGCTGTATCTCAACGTTATGCCTGCAAGGCATATCAACACACACCAGAAATGCAAGCACGGTGTTCTGATGACGAAGGCCAAAAAGCAAATATAGTTTTCATTTTGGCATTTCCGTTATTTCGGTTAGATTCATTCGATGTGCACCTTAATACTTGGTGGAATAATTGTATAATGAGATCCTGTTGTATGCAGTAAGCAAGCGTGCATGCTTGTTGTGTTAAATTTGCAAAGAAGACTGCTATTTTGTGATTTGGTTTTGATTAGCAAGAACATATATACCTGCTTGATGCAAGAAGCGGTATGCGTTTTTAAAACTGTCCAGGTATCTTGCTTGCAGATGCAGACGGATCATTATTTCATATTCATATCAGAAAAGATATATGTGAGGCATGTATTTACACGACAACTATTTCAAGGAGTTTTCATGTCCCGAAAAGTCCCAAACGATAAAATCTATCAGCGTGGTTATCTTGTTTACACTTTGCTTGTTTGCGTGTTTATCTTGAGACTGATGCCGCGGCCACCTACTGCTTATATCTACGGAGATTTGTGGTGAAAATAAAAAATCCATTTGCAAAGGCTTTTTATGCAGAAATTATCGATCGTGCTGCTTGCCTCTGATAAAACAAGATTTTTAAAGCAAATTCACCTGCCAAACTGTTTAGACAATTTTAGTGTTTTGAATATGTCGAACCTTTTTTCTGAACTGGGAAAGGATTTGTTTATTTATATGACATGACTTTTGCAGAAAAGATTTGTTTATTTATATGACGTGACTTTTGCAGAAAAGATTTGTTTATTTATATGACGTGACTTTTGCGTATGTTTGCATTGCTGAGTTGTTCAGGCACGTTGTAGCTATGGTAGATTGCGACGGGAAATCGTGCAAACTCACTCTTCATTGGGGTGACCCACAAGTGCAGTTTATGTCCTTCACTGTAAGTATACTAAATACAGAGGGTTTTATGTTTTGGCATAAAGAAGCCTTGTTGAAGGGTGAAATATTATCATTAAAAATACCGTTTAATTTATCGTTTTTTACGTCATTCCTGTGTTTTTACTCTGTATTTACGTATATATATATATATATATATTACACGGGCACTATCTTGAAGAAAATACGAGCTTTATTTTATTTAAGTCTCCTGTCTTGACTTTTGTCAAAGTGGTCGTTTTTAGGTGGCACTGCAATGAATGGGTTAAACTTGGGACAGATTCTCTGAATTTAGATGTGTCAAAAACACACATGCACTTGTGATTGCTGTCTGAAAATATGACGTTTTATGTTATTCAGCAATGGCTATTATATGGCCTATCTATCTCTCCATCTCTTCCATCCATCTCTTCCATCCATCTCTTCCATCCATCTCTAAATCTATCTCTCCATATCAACCTCAGCTTCAATAAATTTTCGCGAATTTTGTACCCACCCTTCCCTACGCTCCTAAAACACCTTAAAAATACTTTTTAAGGCATACTCTAAACAAGGCACACTTAATTTCTACTTAATGTAAATGCTTTTTGAGATATGTACCAAAATAATTCACCCAAATCTCAGCCTGGAGCTCTTTATGGGAAAACCGTGTAGTAGACAATCTAAACAAACATACGCATCGCTAGATATAATAAATTTCTTCTTCTTAATTTGCTACAAAGTGTTTACTTTATGCCATATAATGGATGTTTTGTACTTCGTAGAAAACTTTCAAATTCTGCATTGACGACACTGTTTGGGTTGCAAAACAGGCTGTGCTTTTGGAGTTTTCTTCGTTGGTATGTATTTTGTTTATATACACATTATGTTACATTCTTCATTTGCTCTTTTTTTAGCTTTCGAACATTTCGGCATTGAATGTTAGTTTTAAGAGTTCTCAACAAGGGCGGAGCTTGGCTCGGAGGATTAGGGGAACAAAAAGGTTCTTCAGCTTGCAGCTTGCAGCCTGTAGCCCCACCCCCCCCCTCAATAATGATTTCAAGAAAAATGGTAATTTAAAACAATTTCTTAATTAAAACCTTGATCTCCATTGTTCTGAGAACAATATGCCCCCCAAATATGGAACAATTTCCAACGGCACTGATTGGTTATATCACACACATTTTATATCAGTACAGAAATATCAGTACAGAATATCAGTACATAAAGATTGAACACATACTTATCAGCTTTTGTATGATCTCAGCACTAGTTTCTTATGAGGAACAATTTGGTAACTAGGAGGCATGAATTTTTTATATTCTGGTAATAGAATATGACCTCATATACACGTTTTTTTATAAGAAACTCACTGGTGAAACCCACGAAAATTGCCAAGAAACTTTTTAAATTTTTTTAATGAAATTACATAACGCTTAATGATTTAATGGAGTGGACATGATGTTAGATGATTGATTCAGTGAAGATTTTTTATCCTGCACAATGTATACCCAGTTTTTGTGATGCTTTAGTTGAAAAAAGTGCTTGGAAAAAAACCGAATTTTTCTATATAAAATTAAGAAACCTTTAAGAAACTTTTACTAGTGAAAATTGGTCCAAAATGGCCCAAAATTAAGAACTTTTCACTGGTGGAGCATTAGTTGGGTTTCTTTTAAAAAAATGTGTAGCTTCCTCGTTTCATCTTCTTTTATTAAAATCATATATATTGTACATTTTCAAAAGTGCCTCCACAGAAAGCTATTTTCGAATTGTGCCTACGACCCCCAGACGTGGTCCCATACCTTTTCCAGCCATGACTGGTAATTTTTATAAATTAAAAAATGTTGTCAATTTATGTGCACTTTGCAAATAAACTCTATTTTAGTAATTTTGACGTATTTTTGACATATTTTTACTTCAGAATTTAAGAGATCCTTTAAACTATGGATTTTACATCATGTTTGTAATTTTTGACATATTTTTACTTCAGAATTTAAGAGATCCTTTAAACTATGGATTTTATATGCCCCCACTCAAAGGAAAATCTGGAAAATTTCTCGACGAAGAGAGATCGTTGCGTGATTACCCAGCAGAGAGTTATGGCGAACATCTCGAGGTAAGAGAAAAAGCGAAATGTTTTAAAAACTTTTTACCTTATATAAACATTGAAATCTCTATAAACCATTTCTTCTGATTTTCAAAAACACATGCACCACCACATAGCGTGAAATTTGTGTAGCCCATACTGTTTTTATACTCTAAATTAATTTAATTAATTTAATACTCTAACGGAAATGTAATCATGGACGAGAGAATAAACAATTCTTTGTCGAAGAAACACGCCAACGCGATCGCACGCCCACGCCTTGGCGCACGCCTAAAGTTTTCGAGGCGTGCTTTTGATCGCACGTGCAAAGCTCTATTCAGAGCGCTAATT
>JAYJMH010070468.1:0-11172 GCA_036873815.1 Phacellophora camtschatica | reverse complement strand
TCGGGAAATTCTATGAACATCTCCCATACTGATATTTGTGATCTTATCGAAACTTAATCTTATGACATCGAAATTCCTTGTTTTTAACATTTTGTGGTCGACTTACTCTGAAAATAAAACCGTACATGTACATTTGCTCAGAATCTCAGACAGACCTTTTCAATGAAATCTGCAGTGTTTTGAAATGAAAATATCCGAATTGGTAGTCTTGGAAACAAAGCCTTGCAGAAAAACAACGATTCATTTCCACCTGCAGTCTATTTTGTGCAAATAAATAAAGGCTTGTGAATGTATCTTCAATGGAGAGCTGGTAAATCTTTGTTAAAGCTTCTACGAGTTTCTATCGTCGATGATTTAATCAAGAATTTAGTTAAGTAATTACGCTACAACATTCCTTGCCTTGGTGATCATCTTAAGGTCTTTGAAGGTGCAGGTAATGTTTTCGTTTTCAAAACTTTTTTTTGCAACCTGGACAATTAAAGTTTACGCTAATTATTCTTGTTGTTATCAAAGAACATATTGTAAATTTACTTTTATTTTGACATCGTTCCACGTTCATTGCAAGATCTCTAAATGGCCTAATAGCCTAACAGAAGCTGTTGTCGTTTAGCTTTAACAAGAACATAACACTGTTTTTATGGTTTTTAAGCATTCATGGTTATTAGTTGAAATTTCGGGAAATCTGGTTTTCTTTATATGTTTTTTGCTATAATTCTTGCTCTGAAGTGAGATTTTATTTTAATATTGTTATTTATAATTGAATAAAATTAACCGTAGTTGAATTCATAATAAGATAACATAAATGTAATAATGGACATTAAATGAGACATGAGAATCCAGTACAAATACAGTCGAGTCACCAATTAAAATTTGCTAGAAAGAGCTGGAGTGTGTAGAAATTTATTAGCAGGTATAACACACAAGTAGACTTGCTCCAAGTCTATATCGTTTCGTTAATTAGTAACAAATAAGAAATATGTCACTACGGAGGAGAATACCCTGCGGAGGAGAAGACCTCAGGATATCTACACAACATAGGCTACAAATCTTTGATTGGTTGATCACATCTGTTTTCTCCTTACCGAATTGAACAACATTAACACCTCACAGCCTCGTTTGAGCGGAATCTAAACCGTTTTAGGTGGCTTGAAGGGCTTGAATAAAAGGAATTGCACCCTCAAGGACCGTGGAGCCACAAACAAGGGCAGATTGTGTGACAATCAATGGTGGCAATAGTGAAACAGACACGCCAATTTCAAAGCGATTAGCCATCGAAGACAAAGCACATTCTCTCATGCAGAAAATCAAAAGAAACAAAGCCATGTTTTGATAACTAATCGCATCTCAACTTCATTGTTGTTACAAAATCTGTCCTTGTTGGAGCCATACTGAATCCATTTTTTCAAAAGTCTTGCATTTTCTGTTGCGTTTAGACAATTTCTGTTCCAGAAAGGGCTAATTTGAACTTTTGGCTACCCACTTTCGAAACGCTGCACGGCACTGACCTCCGTTTTTCGTTTTAGGTGTCTTTTATAATTATCATTCCTTGGAAACACGTTCACACTTAACATATTTTAAGTGCTACTTTCGCGAAAGTTAGAGTATCACTACTATACTAATTATTATTTTTACAAAGGATGTAATGAGAATGAGGCCTACTCACGCACACGGACGATGTTGTGAAATTTTCTTAATTGATTTTACAAGATGACTTTGATTTTTTATTTTTAAATCATATTCATATTCTCAGATTGATTTTCAGATGATCATATTCTTATGTTTTGTTTCAGTTGGACAGTGGTATATTCCATTGTATATGTTATAGCCAGCAAAACCAAGATTTTGCTTGTAGAACAGATAATTTAAAAAGAAAATACTGTAAGACATAATATGATTCATATTTGACTATTTTTAAGAGATAGAATTATTGTTTTTAATTTCAATGAAGATATAACAAGGCAATTTTTTCTTTCACATCAGGATAGCATATTGTTATTGTTTTTGTAACCGGACTGTAAGTTGTACATATTTGTAGTTTTAGTATAACTTTAGTATAACTGAAAATGTTATTTTTGCAGGCAAACCTCTAATTGCTCGAAAGAAATTCACATCTTGGTTGGCAGATATACTGTGGAGATTGATATTTCGCCACTATTTTGAATCTACTGCAGTGAAAATGGACCACCGGCGGGCAACGATCGATTACCATAAAGCTGCTCAAAGCTTACTGAAATGGATAAGGGAGAAAATTCCTCATCATAAGGTTAGTAATATAACAGTTGATTTCAAGGATGGAAAAATTTTCTGCAATTTAATTGAGGCAATAGTTCCAGGTACAGTTGATCCATCTATGTTTACAGAAGGCCTAAACCCTGATGATGTCGTTTCTTATGCTTTGGAAATTGCGAAGGATGTTTTAGGGATTCCAGATCTTGTTTCTGCTGAAGATATAGTTGATTGTATGGCTGATGAAAAGAGTTTGATAACTTACTTGGCACTTTTTCGTAGTGCAGACAGAATGCTTGCTAGGGGAATTTCCCTTGTGACCCCAAAAGTTGTCGAGGGTCGTCTTAACACTGAAAATTTATTGCAAAAAAGATCACCGAATATCAAGCAAAACTCTTCCCCTGACAAAAATCTGGCGTACGGATTTGGTATTCGATACGGTGAAGTGGGTAAGCCGACAGAGTTCATTGTTCACTTAGACAAACGGTCAAAGCAAGATTTACAAATTTCGATAAAATGTACTCCAAATGAAGAGGAGGCAGTCCAAATCAGAGCGGATCCGAGGTTAAAGCCAATTGGAGAGAGCAGTTATGTTGTTTCGTATACACCAGTACGAACAGGATCTTACGAAATATCAATTGTTTGCGGTAAAAAGCATATTCCAAACAGTCCATTTCATATTAAGGTAAAAGAACCTCAGTTAGAATTTAAATGCTGCAGTGATTCATGTCAGAAAATTTCGATTGAGCCAGTGAAACAATTTTCTGATTCAGACTATTTACTGTTACCATTGGATTCATCGGATAATAACATTGAGCAAAATATCACTGATAAAATCGGAAATATGACCGATAGTCAAAACACTATTGATAGTGGTATTGAAAGCGTATTTTCAAATTTTAATGACTTGTATCAAAGCCTCAGCTCGAGGCAAGGGAATTCTGAGCAAGTTTTTGCTTCTATGGATCTCACGCCATTAAAAAGAGACGATTCTTTATCTTCTTCAATTTCAAAAAGATGTTCTGAGATTTCTCCACCAATATCAAAAGGAAGCTCTGAATCGTCGACATTTTCATCAGATTTTGACTTTATCGTTGCTGTTGGCCCAGGCCTAGAATATGGAGAGGTTGGCATTATAAGTCATTTTGAAATCCGGACCCCAAGCGGTAGTATTGGACCACTCAGTGTTATTGTTACGTGTCCGGCTGTTTCTATACCTACTCCATACGTTAATACAAAGGCGATGGGTGAACAGCTTATTCATGATGTAATGTTTTTGCCGACCGAACCCGGAACGTATGAAATTGAAGTAAAATGGGGCAATAAAATGATCTCTGGTTCACCATACAATGTCATCGTTAACGAGGCTGTTGATTCACGGACATTAGACAACAAGTCTTTTGACATTGATCAGTTTTTAAATGAAGAGGAATGCAAACCGGAAAAGAAAGCAACTTTGTTTTACAGTGCAACCAGTGTAGATAAAAGTCATACGCGACGAGAAGAATATCTTACTTCTATTCTTTTCAGTGAAATCGCTGATCTAACACTGGAGAGGGTTGCAGTTGATTTAGAAATGACACCTTTTGAACGAAGAAATTTATTTTCTACCGCTAAAAATGGAAAGCTGCCAATCGTGTTTCTAAACCAAAGAATTCTTGGCGATTTCAATTCAATTGTTGGACTTCATCGGAAAGGAAAGCTGAAATTGCATATCCAAGAACAATTTGGATATTTTGATGGAAAGGATTGCTTCGATAACGAATTGATAGATGTTAAAACACTTCAACAAATCAGAAGAACACTTGATGAACTGAGAAATCCTATTTACAGATAAGAGAGAGGACTAGACTTGCTCCAGCCCAAGTCTACTTCATTTCGTTAATCAATAAAAAATAAAAATATGCCACTTTAGAGGAAAATTTTCCTGAGGTCTCTCCTTCGCAGGGTATTTTTTAATTTTTTACTGATTAACAAAACGAAATAGACTTAACGAAATAGACTTAACTATAACGAGGAAATTGGTTGACATTTCATATTGTTATTCTTACAATCTCTAGCAAAGATGAACCAAGTTCAAAAATGTTTATATGGACGCTCAGAGTCAACATGGACGAGAGAAAAATTATATTGATAATTATATATTGTAAAATTTTAGGCCATAATTTATGTGCAAATGAGAGATATCAATGGCGAGGTGTGGAAAATGAATTCAGAGACATGTAGCGCTTGAGATTTTGGTCTTGCAATGGAAGATAGCGTTCAGCTCACGTTAAAAAATAATCTGTTGTGTTTAAAGAGTTTTGGCCTAAATTTGTCGGCATTTTAATAGTTAAACACAAAAGATAAAAAGCTATTTGGTTGTGATTTTGACTTTTTCTTGTTAACAGACATAATTTGGACAAATTTAGACCAAAATAAAGTGATCTTTAGTAAGAAAAAAACGTTTCTTGTTTGCCTGGCTGTAGCTCGAATTCCATTAGGCTAGCAATTTTAAATTGTGCTCAAATTGATGTCCGAAGGACGATCGTAGATTTTGGAATATTATCCAGTCATCTGCAATCATGCTTATATATTCAAAACTGGAAATCGATTTCTAGTCGACATTTTGACATTTGCGAAAATGTTTGGGCAAATTTGAAACAAACAAACGTGATTCGTAGTGACACTACATTACTTGTGTCAGATCAGTTTTGTTTTCAGGTAATTTTTTTAAACAACATTGATGAAACGAGAAATTTACAGTGAAGCTTCTTAGCGCGAAAAAAATGTGTAGATGTGTAGAAAGTCACCGGGTTTTCTAAAACTAAATTATTCAAATTTTTTTTATTGATTTGAATGCTTTGGCAAAAAGTATATTTAAAATCAGTTATATTCTTTGCATAATTAGCTGTTAAAACGCACTTTAAACTTTCACTGTATAAATGCTTTGTGATCGGGCGGCAGAACCTATATAGCACATGTTTAGAATATTTTAATTTTCTACTTCAATGCAGTGTTCTTTATTTTTATGTAACTTCGTATAGTTTTTGCTTGCTATTGGAATTATTTATAAATCTATCTATTTTATGACACGCTCGATATTACCATGCTTCATTTTTTTTGCTTGCAACGTTTGAGCAAAAATACCAGGTGAAACAGTGAAAATACAGATGTTTATTGTATTTTTTCTTTCAAATCACCACGAGTTGAGGAAATGAATCAGAGAATTAACACATTTACGTAATGTAAGTATAATTATTTATCTCTCAATTTGTTTTTAAACGTCTAATTACTTGCTCGTTTCATAGCAGTTATTAGAAGAACTCTTTGTTTGAGAGCAGATATTTACAGGGGTATTTAATATATGTCAACTGAATTTTTATCCCTTTCCACAGGAATGGAGGCAGTACCACCTGGCTTGAGTAGGGGGCATGTGCTATAGTTTTGGGTCTGGGATTTCGATTCGATAACATATTTTTGGGTCTAAATGACCAACTACAACAGATTTCATTTTCTTATAACATTTTTTGGCATTACAAATGGTGTCGCCGAATTTAATTTTAAGAATATTGCAATTTCGTTCTTATTTCTAATTGTATATTCTGAAGTGTCAAAAATTCTTAAATAAAATTGATGATTTTCACAATGCTCCAATTTCGCTAAATAATTCATAAATTTAAATTCATCGAGATACACCTTTAATGTTTAGTATACTACACGTTACTCGACATTTCATACCTTGCTCTAATCAATAAATCCCATAAATTAATGTTTTTAAGAATATTTAATCAATGAATAGTTATTGAATAATGTCTTTAACAACAAATAGTTACCGAATTACGTAGCTATAATTTAGCAATTAATACATTTCTAAAATATGCTAGAGGTTAATGTTGATTAACATTGATACATTCATTATGATTTACAAATTAACACGCAGAAATACACGCAAGCTACGAAAACCTTATCAAATTCACAAATTGTGTTTGCGAGATCAAGAGGAAGGTTAAGATCGTGACGTATCCCTCTCGTCTCCCTGCGTCCAATAGCAGGAGCAGTGCGGAGGAGGATGTGTTACCGCTGTGGAGGAAAACGTTTATAAAAGAATGGTTTTGTTTCTGCGGAGGAAGATGAATCTACCTCTGCGAAGATGTTTATGAAAAAATGACTTTACATCTGCAGTGGAGGATTAATTCCCCCGCAAAGGTTAAAACATTCAAAAGATTATTTTAAAAAATAGCAATAATATAGGTACGTTAGTAATGTTTTCTGGCCATATTATTGATGATTATTATGAATTTCCAGTGATCGATTTGATGTCCAATCTTTGAAAGAACACAGGAAAAGAAGGGGCTCGTTTAATAAATTCAGTTAAGATCAGTAATTTAAATTTTACCTAAAAGAAAAAAACTGGCAGGAAAGTGACAATGTACGAAAACTAGGCCATCTTTAGAACCACAAACACAAACACTTACTTATTGCAATAAAGTAAAACCAATGATTTGATTTTATGACGTGATGAAGTGAAGAAGGTTAAGGATTTAAAATTCAGGTTTTGGGAAGACTTTTGGAACTCTGGTAAATTATGATAGACTGTTAAACATGAGCAAAGCAAGTGCCAGTAGCCGGGAGATATAAGATTAAGATTGAAATGACTCATTTTTACTGAAGTGAGGGCCGGATTTCTGTTTCGAGAAATCGTAGGAAATAGAATAGTTACGGTATTGACCAAGACGACATGGGTGTAAACTTGGTTGTAACTTGGGTGAAACTTTAGTGTAAAATTTTTATTTGATATTTTTGAATACTGCATATATATATTTGAAATTATTAATCATCAATACAACCTTATTTCGATAAACGATAAATACAACCTTATTTCACGATACTGTTATAGAATACAATAGTTTATTATAAGCTGCAAAGAATTAGAATCATATTATTAGAGAAGGAGAGAATACTTTCATAAAAATGGGCCTTGTACACAACAATCGTCGGCAGGGAACCAAGAATTTGTCATCAAACATTACACGCTTTAAAGCAAACAAAATTATAAGCAAAAAGTAAAATTCTTGGAGATGGCAATTGTTTTCTTATTCACTATTACTTTGTTCATGTTGCTAATTTGGAGTGAGAAAATTTGGTGTGTAGTAAGACAATTTGAATATGCTTTTGGGATCCCTGGGGTGGGGGGCAGTACCATTTAACTCGGGTAGAGGGGCGTGTCTGAGGAAATCTGGAGCTTTTTTACACCAATCGAGTTCCAGAAATTCCGAGAAAGGGACATTAAACAGTCGGGTATCTGCGACAGAGTTTCTTAAAAAAATGGCACTGATTTTCAAATGTTTGATCAGAGAATTTCTAAAAAGGGTTAAAAGAATTAGCAAATCCTGACACGAAAGAAATGTGCATATTTATCATTGATTAAATTTCACAAATATTTAACAATATTCGGTTGTTGTGCATATTTGACTACATACACTGCTGAGTATGTAAGTATAGCATTAGAAAAAAGTCAGAGATTGGGTTTTGTATTTTGTAAAACTTCAAGAGTTAGGGGTGTTTAGTATTGGTTTCTTTGTCAGATATTTGAGGTTTGTGGTAATTCTTGCATGATGTATGATGTCCAATGTTTTTGATTTTGCATTCACATTAAAACGATTCAAAATGGATTGATTTGAGATTAATCGAAGGAGCTCCATTGATTTGAAAACGTGGTGATTTGAAAACGTGGTGATTTGAAAACGTGTTGATTTGAAAACTGGAGGAAAGCGGAGTAAAGGAGGCCTATTTAAAATTTGTGAGCATAATTTACTGGTTTAGTGGAGCCACCGCTTCCAAGCGCAACAAACGTAAAAGACTACGTCGAAAATGTGGCAGGAAAATTAAGCAAAACAGTGGATTAAGATATTTGTATGCAAGAATCGTTTGCATTATTATTTCACGAACCCAATACCTGGCAATGCAATCAGAAATAACCCCATTATTATAAAGAAAAGCCAAAGTGCATGCGATGCTCATAATTGCCAACATGATTGCATAGATAATCAAAAACTCCTTTGCAGCTTCCACATGAAGTTTAGCATCTACAGCAGTGAGATTGTCTTCGTCTTGTTCATTTTTTGGAGGGATGGTAACAGGAAGATTTCGAACTGTGGCTTTTTCTGTAGATTTTCCTTGTTCTGCCAATGTGGAGCTGCGGGCAATGCTTAAGCGCTGCGATAGTGCATGGTCCACCGCCTTGGATCTTTGAGTTGCATTTGCAAGGTTTTCCTTTGCAGGTTGATACATCAGGAAGTATGTTGCAACAAATGCAATAGCTGATCCAAAACAATTCATACTGATAGCCGCCCACTTAGTTTTCATAAAGCCGTGTATTTCATGGAACGAAGCACAGCCCAATCCTAAAGCCCAAATGCATAAGGAAATAAAGGCAATGTGCTTGTATTTCGTAATAGCTTTGCCAGTTTTACAATTAATTAAACGTTCAATAAACAAGATGCAGAGAGTGAGAAACTGGATGTAAAGAGAACCAATAACGAACAAGTGACATACGTATGAAATATAAACTGTTGAGGGATATTCTTTCATTTTGTTTACTTTCACTGTTTTCAGATAACTTCCCCAAGAACGATATCCGTTGATGAATAGGCCGGCAGCAAGATCAACGACGAGTATGTTTAGAAACAAAAAGTTAAAACGTGGTGTTATTTTTCGAAGATGGTAGGCAAGAATGGCCAATATCAGAAACAAATTAGCAATGACTGACAGGGGAATATTAGCACCACATACGTACAAAGTCATTAAAGAAAGTTCACCTGGTTTTGAGACACCTTTGCAGCTCATTCTGTCTACTACACAATATATAGACGATTCTTTATTCTGAGATTGTTAAATTTGTGTCCTTGTGCTTTTTCTTTATTCTTTTGTTTTGATGTTTAGATTTTTCTGTACCTGTATCTGTGTCCAGAAATATATGAGATTTGTTGAATGCAGATAAACTGCCAATTGACTATCTTACAACGTAAAGATTTTCTCACATTGTACAAAGCGTCACTCAAAGTTATTCTTCAAAGAGTACTGTTGCAAGATCTTGTGGAAGAGAAATGATTTCCAGAGCTAATCGGACATTTTATTCATTAACACAAAAACCAATTAAATGAATTATTTAGCGCAACTCATTTATTTAATTAACAAATATAACAAGCAAAGCTTGTCGGTCTCACCCTTGCTCAGTAAAATAGCAAAAAAAACAGCAAAACGTTTTACGTGTATGCCACTTTGTGAAAATTGAGAGAAAAAACCTGTCGGTATGATATTCATATTAGAACAAATTTGGGACAATTTTTTCTTATTTTTTTAAAATATGTAAAGGGTGTGAAAAAAACGTTAAACTTTATGCTGGCCTTCAGATTTAAAGAAAAATTTTCGATTTTAGGATTCTAGTGCAGATAAAAGGTTAACTTTGACCATGGGCTGTAGGAGACGTGTGTAGTAACATCACGATATACAAACTCACCTTTGCTTTTTTCTTTGTAGTTTAACAGTTAGCAGATTATCTGTTTTGTTGTCCTTCGCCATATTTAAATTCAAATAACTGGCCAATCATTTGAATTTAAACATGGCGAAGGATAACACTATAGATTAGTATATGTTAACTGTTTTTGAATGAACAAGAGAAGAGACAAAGAAAGAGATTGAACAAGAGAGAATTTGCATATTATGAGGCTATTACAACTGCTCATGCTTGGACAAATGATTTTATTATCTTAAATCGGCCATTTTTTTTTTGTTGTTTTGGACTTCCCAAACCAGAAAAACCGGTTTTTGCAACAAACGTCGTACGATACGAATTTTCTTAAATTTTTCTGCTTATGGCTTGAAATAAGAGGGGGACATTGGGAGGTACCTGAAACCGCAAAACTGTTGTTGAACTTATGATTTAAACATTATAAAATATGAATATTGTCAATAAAACTATCACTATTATTTTGATTATTAAAACCGAAAAACCGCGCAAAAATATCAGTTTTACCGAAAACCGTTCCTATTTAAGGGTAAAAACCGTTCTCCGCAAGGTACCGCAAAACTGAAATACCGGACTAAAAAGATAAAAATTCCGAAATACCGCAAATGTCCACCTCAAATAAATGTGATGCTGAGATTATTTGAAGAAACACTTCTTTTTTTTTTTAAACAAAGACAACGTTATAAATGCTTAAAAGACCAGTTTTCGTATAAATGTGGACCTCTAGTTTGACATACCCGCCCTTGACAGAAATACTGGACCATCTTGAAATTTTCTCCCGCATGCATTGACGACTAAAAGTTTCGGACTTCTTTAATTTCGGTTCGAACGAAGCAGTGTTGTCTCAATTTTTTTCAAAAATTTTCATTTATTATTTTACCAAATGATCAATTATTATAACAATATTTTGTCCCAAAATTTAGATATTTGTCCGAAAATAGTTGTTGCGAAAGTTTACGCATGAAATGTTTTGAAGTTAAGATTTATTTTTTTCTTAAATTTGATTTTCAGTTTCAAATACATTGTCGGTAACTTAACTTTTAACTCTGAAAGAGGAGTAGTTAGATAATATGAATTGTTTATTATTTATTAAAAACCTTTTATCTTTTGATGGTGATAATTATTTGAGACGAGCTCAGATTTTTATCAGTTAATTTCTAGGTGTTCTGAAAACATACCGGGTGACCCAAAAAATAGAATTTGAAAAATCACTAAAATTCTAGTGTATTAACAATCAAGCTAGTTTTTACGTTGCATGATTAATTGTAGCAATGTCAAATATTTCAACAGCACATTAAAAACAATGTAATTTTGCCGGTTTAAAAGCGACATGGTTTTGATGCATGAGAAATAAATATAAAGGCCCGGTCAAACGAATTGAACATTTCATTGAACATCACCCAACATGCATGTTGGACGAAAAGTTCAACTCGTTT
>JAYJMH010070457.1:0-11172 GCA_036873815.1 Phacellophora camtschatica | reverse complement strand
TCCTTTGCAAGATATATGCTAATTTGGTCACGTGCAGAAAGCAGTTAATTTGATTGGAAGCATCAAACAATCGTTTTCTGCTTTAAATTTTCTTTCCGTTGTCGTGATAGGAAATCCCCCTGTACATCGATTAACATCGTCTACGCGTAGACTAACAACTCTTACACATTCTGACACGTATGAGTGAGTGAGTGAGTTATCGTATTTAACGTGCCTAGCCCGCGAAAGTTTCGAGATGACTTGTTTCCAGCAGGGACACGGGTTATACATAACCTTTCAGTATTTAGGCACATACACTTGCTATTCTCGCAAGGTATGGGTTTCTGCGCTTCAGAGAGTTGGCAGCTCTCCTCACACTTTCGCAGCAAGTATGACCTTGGTGGGATTCGAGCCCACGACCTTGAGGTTATGAGTCTGGCGCCTTAACCACTAAGCCATGCTTGCATTCGACATATTATTTGCGAGTATAACTCCTTAAAAAAGATTTTTCAATGGCCCTGCTTTCATGGACCCAGGTTAGGAGCGCAATAGCTTAGAAATGGAAGAGACCTGTCTTCAATTTTTTAATTAATGAGTTGCTATCAGTTGCTATCTAACAACGGTGCAAATGCAAAGAATGTAATTACGTCGAAAAGACTTTATGCCAGCCTTCATGAATAAATTCAATGAAGTCTAGAAGCGAAAATAGCTTTCAGCCTCTGCATTAGCTTAATTTTCACTGTAAATAGAGCCCCACTGCACACCTGTATAGGCCGACATAAAAAGATATATTTTCGAATCCATTTTTGAGTTTTCTCTCAAATGAATAGCTTACATAAAAGCAAATATTATTTTTTGAATGATTAATCACACGAACTAAAATTGCTTGCTAATGTCAAATTGTCAAGTTACAACGTATGCTCTGGTTCTCTTCCTTATACCTTCATGGACCACACAGAAGTAGAGAAACCAATAATTTTTCGATTACATCAAAGATTAAACTTTAACAACAATACAAATAATAAAGCAAGTCTGCAAAATCGAACATCAAATCGAGGCTGAAATCAGAGCCAGCCGTTCATATAAAAAAAAACGTGTACCTATGCATTTACGCACATTGTGACTATGTCCGACTTTCTTAACTACCCCCAACCAGGTCATAAATATGGGGCGCCGATGAGTTAGTAACAATTTGATGGTGAAAGTACCAACAATTATTTTAAGCGTACGTAAAATCAATAACAGTTTTGAAAAAGAAAAAATAGATTATTGTAATAAAGCTGTCCAGGATGACAGCTGAAACCTTTTTTCTAGTATATCTGTATTACTATTGATCTTTAGCAGAAACATTTATGAGCGACGGGTGTTGAAGATCAATGAACGAAAAAATAATGTCGGTTTTTGAAAGGTAGTTCCATATTTATGAAGTTTCATATAAGCGAAGGGGGAAAATTCCCTTCAGTTACCCTTTAAAATTAGCCACTAATCCCAAACAGCAAGACCAAGTACAGGATATGACAAGCTTCGTAAACAAATAAAAAATATATATATTTTTTTATAAGATATATGTGAATATACATGCTGAAACATACATGCATGAAGGTAAAGATAATGTGGATGTTTCCAATACCTAATGTGTATATACGTGATGTGTATTTCGTTTTGTTTTTGCTATAATTATATAATTTGCTGCCATGCCTTGTAAGAGGTAGCTAGTGTGTTATAGCACAGATGAACGAGATAAAAAACTTACAAAGTTCTTCAGTACAGAAAATTTCTAAATTTTGCAAAAGAAGTTTCTTAAATGCCTTTAAAGTTTCTTGAGCAGGAATATAATAGCAAAAGCAAAAAGGTAAACATGATTGAGAAAATATAGCTTCAAGTATTAAAATCAGAAAAACATCCTGTGGAACTTACATGTAACAATTAGCCTTCACTTTCTTCAGTGCCATCGGAAGTTGTTGCAGATTAGGAGGGGGAGGGGGGGGGGTTTATTAGAGCAATAAAGAACATATAGGCTCAATCAATCAATTGTTTCAAATCACCATCATTCTTGAGATTATTAGGCCCCCAGCTCCGCCCGGTTTCGATAGCAAGCGAAAAAGAATTAGAAAGTTTCTTGATATTTTGTTGGCTGAGTGTAGAAATCAGCTTTTAAGCTGACTTGATTACGACCTGTGTTAACAAATCATAAATGTTTGTATTTATGTACGGCTCCAGTACTGGCCTCTTAAAAAAAGATTATTTGTGTAAAAAATGTGAAGAAAATAAGTATCAAAGAAGTCTAATCTTAAAATCTCTTACCCTCTCGTAGGTTGTGATCTTTTGGTTGCGTCCTCCTTCTGTTGCCATAAATTTCTTTTGCCAGCATTAAATTTCGATCAAAAAGCTCAAAATAGACACACTAACATGCTGTGAAAAAAACCATAAAGAATGTCACGTTACTGATTGTAACTGCTGCAACAAAAATATTTCTGTTACAAAAGAGCATGAGAATTTACATTCGGAAAACCATTTCAAAACAATTTGCAGAACATGACTTTTAAAGGAAGTATTTCGAAATTTGTTATTGTCATTTGTCAAATGTGCAGTAAAGGTTCAAGATAAACCAGGACGTTTCTCGATGACATGCTTGCTTTCTTCGTAATTTATCAATCGAGATAGCTCAATATTTAGCAAAATATTTAACAAAGTGTCATAGACGTTGATAGAAAAAGACAGACCTACTTCATTGAGGGAGGTTGAGGGGAAAATAATGTTTAATCCTGTCTCGCCAAAATAAAGTTCAATTTTGAAGTTGACTTTTCCGGAAAAGAAGACATTTCTATTTATAGCTACACGTGCTCAGAGCTCAAAATTCTGTTAATTCCTCCTTTTGTCTCGTTTGGTCAGGTGTACACGATTTTTGTAAGGAACCACGGGCCTTTCCTCTTGTTTCCCTGTGACCGAATTCAAACGACAAGTAGAATGAAACAAAAAGACAGAAGTGGGAATAAATACAAACTTTACTTTTCCTAAAGCCCGTGAAGGAACTTTAACTTCAAGTTGAGGCTAGGCTTGCCCCAAATCTACTTCGTGCCAAATCACAAATTGTTATTTCGTACTTAATATATCGAGGGAATGAGTCCTTTCATAGCATTCCCGCCCCCGCGATATATTGAGTACGAAAGAAAAATTTGTGATTTGGCACGAAATAGACTTGGGGTAAGCCTAAAATGAGGCTGGAAGTTCCAAATTGTATTCATGAAATTTTGCGAACGTTTTACCCCTGTACGCGTATAAAACATCTTAAAAGTAATTTTCAAGGCATGTTCTAATCATCTGCACATTTAATTTCCGCTTAATGAAATACTTTCTGAGATACGATTTTTTCTTTTAATTAAATACTTTCTGAGAAATTTACCAAAATTTCAGCCTGGAGTTCCTTACAAAGGTGTTCCTAATAAGAACAAATCGTGTAAAAGGCGTGCGAGTGATACTCCACAAAAATAAGTAAAAATTGGACCGCCATGTGTCATATGTAATTGAGGTCAGTAAAATTGAGTTGCAATAGAAAGTAAAGATGAACAAAATAGCATTTCTGTCTTCAAAATGAAATACTCTTGGCACCTAACTCGCTTTTTTGATTTCGATAGGATCAACCAACCACGAAAGTTAGTCCACGCGAAATATCATGGATTATGACTGTCCGAAAAATTTAATCCACGCAAATTATTTTCAAAATTGGCCGTCCACGAAATTTAATCTACCTGTAGTGTGGCATCCATAAAGTACGTTCAGAGGTGGTCAAAAGGGGGAAGGGGGTCAAAAAGAGGGCACGTAATTTATTATATGCGTAATTTATTATATGCGTAATTCACAACTGATGAGGAAAAATTAACCAACGTGAAATGCTTCACTAACAAGCCACCCACGAAGTTAAACCCACGCGAACAATCCAAAACCTTGTGTCTGCGAAAATTAAAAATACATTTTCTCAAACATTTCACAATTTCCATAATGGTGGTTTAAACTTGAAACAATGAATTCTGGACACATTTTGGGGCTGACATCACATAATGTTAATTGTGATAGAAATTAAAATGTATAATTGTCTCTTCTTCCTCTTAAAAACAGCGTGAGAGTAAAAAATGGTTCTGGTTTCAACTACCACGGCCACCAACAGCTGTTACCTCCTCTTCTTATTCCGATAGACCTGTGCAACACGACCTCGTATCTGAGAATTACACAGGGTGTATTTTATGAACTTCATGTGAACATTCTGTGCCCTGGGAACGTACACTATTGACATTTGCAGTTTAAAAATTCTGATAATGAATAATATAATAGAAAACATGACTGCCTTCAAGCTCCCGAAAGCAAATGTAACTAAACCCGTTGCGAGTCTTTTGAGAGCATGCGAATTTATCTACACGCTTTTCTTGATAAAAACACCCTTTAGATTCCTCCATAAGAAACGCCAGCCAGGCTGTAGACTTGCCCTAAGTCAATTTCGTGCCAAATCACAAATTGAGATTTACAATTTTTTTTGCTATCTCAGAAATTACTTAGGCTTACGTTAAGTACAAAAGAGTATGAATGCGTGTGAAGATGTTTTTGAGAAGCCTGGTGGTAAGAAATAAGAAGAAATCGAGGCTGAAATCGGAGCTAGCTGCTCTTATAAAAAAAACATGTATACAAAAACAATGTTTGCAGTCACTCACTCAATTTTTTCTATTTTTAAGAAACCAAGTTCTAAAAAGCTGATATTTAAACCCAGTGAAATTTAGCGTTACATTTTTGTTATGATAACACACTTCATAAGAACATCGAGACTCAAATTGTCAGAAAAATAAGAACATGGTAAGAACATGATCAGCCTCAGAGCTAAAATTTCTCTGAAAAAACCGCATTATGAAATAAATTGAGACAAAATAAAGAAGAAACATCTTCGCAATAATAAAAACAATTTAAGAACATTTGAGTCTCAAATTATTAGAAATTTAAGAACATAGAGCAAAATTTATCTGGTTCTTGAAAATAAGAATGTGTCAAAATTCGTCAAAAAAGAGTATCTGGTTGTTATAAAAAAGATCGTCAAAAAGCTAAGAAACTTTTAACACTGGAACTTAACTTTCAAAAAGTTCAGGAATATCAGGTCTTCACTTTTCACAGTTATTTCATAAATTTCATGAAATTACTGTTGTAAGTTAGGCCTTCAAGTTGAAGTCAGTTCTTCAATTTTTCACAATTATTTCATAAATTTCATAAAATTATTGTTGTTAGTTCATTTGGAGCTTTAAATGAATGGGTTTGCTTTCTTCCGATCACAATAAACTTTAGGTACTGATGCAAAGTAGTAGTTTCTCAGAAATAAAATTGAGTGTAATTAATCTGTTAACAAATGAAGAGAGATGTTATATTTGCCATCTTTATATGCAGGAAACAACGAAACAAATTTTAAGCATCGTTTCCCAAGCACAATACCTCTTGGCAGCAAAAAAGATAGTCCAATACAAGCTCGCATACTATAAACAAGCCTCCAGGGGGGCGAATTTTTATTTTTAAAGTTAGAGGTTCTTTGATTATATTTGAGGTTTAAAATTAAATGTTCTCTAAAAAGATTAAGCCAGGTGTCTGTCAGTACTGAATGTTTCCGAGCATTTCCAAAATTTAGGAATAGGCATGTTTTAAAGGTAATAGACATGGCAATAAAAAACAAACAAACAAACACACTATGGTTTTTTGGTACAAGACAACAAGGATTTTCCTTCGCCTGTATGGATGAAAAAGTTTCTTTCAAAACAGAACTACACTATTTTTTTTATAAGAACATGCTTTGTAAGAACATCGAGGTTCGAATTTACTTTGAAAAAAATAAGAACAAATTAAGAACATGCTCAGATTCAAGATTTCTAAAAATTTAAATAAACTCTCGTTGAGTGTTACTTTTCGTGCAAATCAACATACTGTACTAACACGAGTGATACTAAACACAAATGTTCCCTGTGTATTTTGGTGAAACGAAACATAAAACAGGTAAAATTACAGAAAAAACATTTGTGCAAAAATAAGAACAGTTAAAGGGAATTTGTAGCCTCGAATTCCCATAAATTTAAGAACATCGAGCCTCGGTAAAAATGATCTAGTTGTTATGAAAAAAGAGTGTATAATAACTATGATTTCAAGAATTTTCATGAATTATGGAAACTTCAAGACCTGACACCGTGTTTTTTCCAAAACCCGAGTCTCTGTGCTGACAGCTAGCCTTTTGACAATCTTTGGTCCAGTTTCTTAAAATTACACGTAAAAAATAAGAGTGCAAAAAATGGATAATGGATAAAATTACCATGGATAAAAATAAAAGAACCAAATGGGAACCAAAGCAACTGCCATCATCATCTGAAATCTCTGAAATATATTTTCAAGAATGAAACGCAAATATCCATGTTTGACTCACATACTTCCATTCCTGTTGAAAGCAATAATCAATCACAACTTTTACAAACATGTTTATCGAAAAACTATTGATGAGTGATTGCTTAATTTTTCTCGTGTCATTAAAGTATTTGACGTAATTAGAATTAAGTTGCTATGAAATTAAAGCTTTCCTTTTTTTTCTATTTTTATTCCTATTCAAGTTACTTGATTGATGAATGAACATACTGATAAAATAATATTGATAGTGTTATTGGACTGCATTCCTTGCAATTCAACGATATTTTTACTCAGGGCCTACTTCTTTGGAGAAAACTTTAAAGAACCCTTGATGGCCGAAAACGTGCAAAAATAAAAGAACAGGTCTTCATCAATTCATTTTTGTTGTGGAAAAAATACCTATTTTACGTTCATTTTTAAGAAAGTAGGGTTGAGCCCACCCCCCCCCCCCCTTAAAAATTGTTTTTTTCAAGTAACTCTCGGCGAGGGCCCCCCTTTTTCTACAAAATTTGGTTCTACACTACTCACAACTGAGTGTATCAATATAAAATTAAAAACTGAATAGAATTCCAATATCTGAGCTGGTCATACACGTTTGTAATTGGCTGTCGCTCCATTTCAGTCTGATTTTAGTCTGAAATATCGATGCCAAAAGTTGCAATTATTTTCAAACAATTTGAGACACCAGAATTGAAATGAAAAGCAATATACCCATTGAATATCAAAACAATATCCACCTCAACCATGACACAAAGTGCGTTTTTCCAAATAGGACCGGTACGAGAACCTCGCCCATATTCATGACGAAAGAGTTCGAAGCAAATCCAGTTAAATTTACCCCCCAATTTTCACAAATAATCGTAAAAAATCACATGATAAGCGATAATTCTTTTTCCAAATATGCTCTGAATGTATTTCGGATAACTTTACAGTTATGCAGTCAATATTGACAAAAAAAAAACAAAATATTGCCGTTTTATTTGTATTGATTAGCGGGAACAAAAAGTTTGAAATCAGCAGACTAGGGTTTTAAAACTTCACAATGCGACGACTGCCATGATGTAATTATGTACATACGAAACTTGGAGGTTGTCTGTTTTAAAGTAAACCATTTCATTATCAGCAATCAATAAGGAAACAACACCATATTGGATCAGAGAGAAAATCTGTAAAATAAAATATTCAGTTCTCCAGTTCTGACTATGACAATACGATTTGCCTTGCCACTGTAGAGAATAGATATGACACCATTAACGCAGCCAGGGAAATCATAATAAACGAAACCATACATTTTTGCTTTCTGTTTATTTTAATTTAGTTCATTTAGGGGTTAAATCACGGGTATTCTGGACACGATTTGTGTCGTCAGCCTAAATGAATCATTTCATTAATTACCTTATTTGTCTTCATTCGCTCGCTGTTCTTGTTGTCGTTTGTTATGGCCTAAGTTTTAACGGTTGCCGCGATTTTAAAATTAGGCCATAATTTTAAAAAGTGGCAACCGTTTGAGACTTAGGCCATAACAAACGACAATAAGCGAAACCACAGACAACCAACCAGGAGAGGAAAGATAATAATGAAATGAAAACATTTTGGTTTAAATCCAGGCAAACATTTTGTGAAAACATTGATAAACAATCTAAACAAGTGCTGGAACAGATTATAAGATAAAAAATTACTTAAATTACTTACCGAAATACCCTTAGGAATAGGGAGCTTCCTATATTTTTAGGTCTGAGATTTCCTATTCGATAATATATTTTTGGGTCTGAAAGATTATTCATCAAAAAGTATACATTTGGCTTCAAATATTTGAAATCGTGTATTATAATACTTGTATATTTTTAATAGCATAGAAATTTTAATAAAGAGATGCTACAGAAACAAAATTGCATCATAACATGCATCATAACATGCATCATAACATGCACCATACTATTATATATTTGGGTTTGCGTTTTATATTTTTGATCAGCTCAAGATTTCCTTGGACACGCCCCCCTATCCAAGTTAGATGGTACTGCTACCCCCTAAAGTGATAACAGTAAGCAAAAAGATAATAGACAATTCCGCTAGAAATGGCAGAAGGGGTATCATGAACAAGATGCAATGCACTCCAATATCGATCACCAATACAATTAGCTGCTGTTTCGATGATAGAACGCAATGCTTCATGGTCATGATACTTGAGAATCAACTTGAATTGTCTATCATGACGATTGTTAATCAACTTGAATTGTTTATTATAACGATTGTTAATAAACTTAGCCATGATTCGAGTAGTCGAATCTTAATTTCATAAACCTAGACAAAAAAAGAAGCAGCTCAATGCTCTAAAAAGATAATCGTTGCTCAAGGATGATCTGCTTTTCTTGTGAGAAAGCCTTGATATCTTGACAGCAGGTCACCAGTGTTTTTGCATAAGAAATTAATTTTTGTACTTTACAAAATATGTTTTTTCTAATTTGTTGACATTCTTTTTGCTTTAACCTTTGCCGATATAGGTAATCGTAGATTTACTCAGGGGTAAATCCTTGATTATCGCAGCTATGGTATCAAAGATTTATTTCTATCGCTTTGTATAGGTTTGTTATACCTTAATAAATGTGTTTTTTAAATATTAAAAATTTGCCGTTCTTGACGTAATACTTGCATAACATAGACTTGCTCAAAATAAATTCGTAAACAAAAGAAAGTTCATGCGTAGGAACTATACACTGCGGAGGAGAAAAATGAAATTTCATGCTTTTTCCGCAGATAAGTTTTATTCTTTGATGAGGTAGACTTGGGGCAAGCCTAACATAACATAGGAATCAACGTTAGATCTAGCATTACACCAGGCAGCGTTATTTATCCTTAGATTTGAGTTATTTTATGGTTTCCTACACTGTTAAGTCATGGCGAAAACAAGCAGTCAACTTTGTTGTATTTAAATTTTCACGAATTTTTTGTTGATAAAACACATTTTTGCCGATAATAGCAATCACGGATATATCCAAGGGGTTAATCCACGATTAGTGCAATCAGGGTAGCAAATGCGCGTCAGACTTGGTAACATAAACAAATACGTAGGCATAAACAAACACGTTTTTTACTCTATTTCATAAATACATGTTTTCTTGTTTACTTTACTTTAAAAAATATGTTTTCTGAATTTTAGAAATTGTTGTTGTTTTTGAGGAACTTCCTGCTTTTAATACTGCCGATAAATATAATAATACCATAACCCATTGGGTAAATCCGTGATTACCGCATCAAGGGTATCATGGATCAGACAAGATCGAAATAAGCAGAAATGTTTGTTCTAATTTAAAAAATATGTTTTCTGAATTTTAGAAATGTTTGTTGTTTTTAAAGAACTTCCTGCCATAATTAATGCCGATAAATATAATAATGCAATAACCCATTGGGTAAATCCGTGATTACCGCATCAAGGGTATCATGGATCAGACAAGATCGAAATGAGCAAATATGTTTACTTTACTTCAAAAAATCTGATTTCCAAATTGTTTAAATTTGTTGTTTTTAGTATGATATAATCTTTTCGTAAAGCGGTAATCCTATATTTCATATGGGTACTGTATACCAATAGTCAAATCCAGGATTACCGCAGGAAAGTACCATGGCAATAGATTGTCAGATTGTTTAGTATATCATCAAGGTCCGGACAATCCAATCAAGACAAACATGTGATGTTTACTTGTGACGCAAATATACGTTTATTTTTTGTACATTGCAAAGATTCGCTTGACAAATATTTTGTGCTCGTGACGTAATGTTTTATAAACTCAAAAAATCGCCGTGAGACGCAGAATTTGTTTCTCTGATAAACTACTGGGTTAATTAAAAAAAAATGTTCACCCGTTTAAAAAATCAATAAAATTACCCATGAAGATGAAATTTCCGGAGCCATGTCAAAAAAGGACTGACTGACTGAACAAGTAACAACAATTAAATTAATGGTACAAAAGTTAAGACAGTATATATTATAATTGCATGTTTATAAGAAACTCTTTATAAGAAACTCGCTGGCGAAACCCACAAAAATTTAAGAAACTTTTACTAGCGAACGACAAAATCGCTAAGAAACTTTTGATATTTTAGAGAAGATTACAAATAATGCTTCATGATATTAATGGAGTGGAAATGATGTCAGAAGATTAATTATGTGAAGATTGTGTAGGCAACTTGTTACCCCTTACAATATATACCTAGTTTTTGTTCGTGTTTTTGTTGAAAAAAGAACTTTTCATATACCTAGTACTAAAAACGGAATTTTTTCATATACGATTAAGAAACTTTTAAGAAACTTTACTAGCGAAATTTAACCAAAAATGATCCAAAATTATGAAACTTTCAATAGGGGAGAAACTTATAATAAGACAGTAAAAATTAACCTAAATGGACTGAAAGTTATATGTGGTAAAAACAAGAAAAACATACCTCAAAAAGAATACAATTCAAGAATGATGACTTGCAGTCGTAGTACCTCAATACAAACCTAAAATCAGACTTGTTTAAACTACAGAATCTGAGTTTCTAGCTTTTATAACGATTTGCCTAAATCACCACCGCACACTCAGTAAAACAGTGTAAAACATCGTTGTTATTGAATATAAATACTTCGCACAGTAAATAGACTTGTTTAAACTACAGAATCTATGAGTTTCTAGCTTTTATAACGAGTTGCCTTAATCACCACCAGCTTATCATGTTCTAAATGGGTAATACCCATATTCTAAATTTTAGAATATGGGATGTGCCCATACCAGATGT
>JAYJMH010070446.1:0-11174 GCA_036873815.1 Phacellophora camtschatica | reverse complement strand
GCTATTTAGTTCGGCGCATGAAAAGTTCGACGTCTAAACCAGGCCTTACTTACTTATCCAGACAAATAATTGGCTGCAAATTTAAATAGATATTTAGAACATGGCTTTGATATAGGTCACAGGGGTCCAGAATTAAACAATATATCAAAGAATTTAAAATCAGCACAAACTAACGAAATTTCAATCTCCGAGCACATAATTGTAAAACTGAACAAAGATCGTATTGCTGGTCCGTTTACCTACATCATTTCCTGAATTTTCGTACATCACCAATTGGGGCTGTTCCAAAAAAATAAAGCAGTAAATTGCAAATGATAACAGACCTTTCGTCCCCCACCGGTCTTTCAATTAACGATTAGATTGCAGACGATGAGGCATCAGTGGCATTTCAAGGCTTTGACGTAGCAGTTAAATGGTAGGGAAACTAGGTCAGGGGGCTCAATAAGCTTCAGAATGTGCCCTGTTCGAGGTGAAGACTGGCATCTCTTGGGTTTCCAGTTTTTAAATTACAATTTTGTAGACCTCCTTCTACAGATGGGATTAATATCTTCCGCGAATTGTTTTACACGCGTATCAGATTCAATATTATAGATTTTACAAAACAATTATTCAATTAACAGCAGTATTCAATATTTTGATGACTTTTTCTGAGGGGGCGCTGCATATAACAGTAAATGCGCCGAAGATATTACCATGGCACTAAACAAATTTACAAAATTGGGAGTTCCCCTTGAGCCAGTAAAAGTCATTGGACCTACCATTTGTTTAACATTCCTAGGCATCAAAATTAATACAGTAGAGTTGTCTTTGTCATTACCCGATAAGAAACTCTAAGAGACTCAACACGAAATAAATATAAGTACCAAACGTGAATTTTTGTCTCTAATAGGGAGACTTTCTTTCACAGCTAACGTTGTCCCATCTGGTTGTACGTTCCTTTGACGCCTAGTCGATTTATCGATTAAAGTACGCAAATTATTGCATCATATTTCAATGAATGTCGAAGCACGCCCGGACATTGCTTTTTGGTCTGAATACCTTCCATCTTGGAACGGAGGATACAGAATTTTAGAACCGTATACAACCTTTGCACACGACACAAATATACACAGACGCCTCCGGAGAAATAGGACCTGGTTTTTTTACCAATAACAAATGCATTTCGGAAAAATGCCCCCGCAGTTTAAGCAATATTCCATAAAATGGAAGGAACTTTTCCCTATTTATATAACTTGTCTTGTACGGGGAAGAGCTTTCGTGGGCAAAAGACTTCTTTTTCATTGCGATAATCGTTCTATTGTCGATATATGGAGTGCACAATCATCAAAATGTCCGGAGATAATGAAATTATTTCGAAAGCTGTTTTTTATAGCTGCTACAAATAAATTTACTGTCAAGGTGTTATATTCTAGCAGACCATCTTTCCCGGTCACATATAACTGAATTCAAGAGTCCATTGCCGAATGCAGAACCGGAGCATACTGCTATTCCCATCAACGCTTTAAAAATTAGACTTAAGAAACGTGCCAACAATAATAAAAGAAAGCTGGTAATAACTTAAATTCAACTGTTTTTTTATACTTTGTAAGGGGAATCTCCCCAAAAAAATAAAATGATAATAATAATAAATTTGCCCAGGTCTTGTACAGAGAAATAATTATCTCAATAAATAAATTAGCGCTCGGGGCCAGGTGGCTTCCTAAGTTCATTCAAGACTTTTTGGGGGGTATGGTATGCTGGCAGGTATAAACCACCATGTAGTCTATGTAAATATACAAATTATTGAAGATTAGTTGCGAAATTTTACTGCTTCACTGGGTACGGTGCGACAGGAGGCCACAACAGTTTGCAACTGTTTTGCTGACTCAGGATTTGTGGGATTTTCTGAATCACCGCGGTATTCCAGACAACATTCTTTGTTTTCAAAAAAACCTCTGAACAATGATTCCAAAAAGAATCTTGAAAATCATTTGTCCATGGCTAAACTTTTTCAAAACTAAAATTTCTGTCTCATTTTGGTAGATTTTTTGTAAAAATGCTGAAAAGGAGAAAGCATCTCATAGTGGCTGCCTCCATAAATAAGCGTATAATTCTCAGTTTTCGGATTTCTTTCTGAGTGTTTTTCCAAACGCTATGGTTTTGAGTTGGAAGCAAATTTGATATTTTTGATTTAATATCTCGACTCTCGATGCACAAACAATAACAAACTAGGTATAAATGTTTTAAATGACTACTGAGAGCTATTTTTAAAATGGTGTAAAATGAATGAGTTAGACTCGTAGCACTAGCCTTGATCAAAGCTGTCACCTTTTTTCTGGGACACCCGGCATAAGAATGTGAAAATGTATAGTTTACATTTATGCATTTTACATTTTAGCTTCACGGAAAATGGTTGTGCATTATACAAGTTTACTAACCAAGACTGTCTTTTTCGGCAAACTTTACTTCAACATTTGTTCAAATCTTGTGCCAAATATATCCATAGAACTGTTATTGACGTAAATATCAGTAATAAGAGCTCAATAGTTGGGAGTAGATGTTTCACGAATCGTGGCCATTCCGAAGATCGTATTTGCAAGAGGCAAGATAGAAAAACAAGAAGCAACAAAAAGAAGCAACAATGTTATCTTTTGGTGCAGACACCTTTTCGAAATGGTGTCTGCACCAAAAGATAACATTGATCTCTGAAGGAACGTTAAAATATTTCGAATATCTCAATTAGAACTAAGCCCTAACATTAACACAAAGCACGAAGCTGTAGTTATAACAAAATATTATTGCAAAACTGATGGTATTTCTCATTCAAAAACCCTAAAAATATGGAGATTCTATCATTCAAGCTTGGATGAGATATCAAGAGTTTCTAGACAAATTTGTAACAGCAATGCATTCACAAAACATTTCAAGCAAAAACTTAACTGTGAAAGTTTTAATCGATATGAAATTCCACTGACATATGGTGTGCCATTATGGATAATGTCATTAAAATCACAGCCATTCTGAAATCATTTTCAACGGGAAAAATTAGCTGCAGTAGTTTGTTCTCGCATTGCAATTGACGCTTTTAAAACAAATGAGGAAGGAACAACAATTAAGAATTTGCCTTCATTTGAGCAATGTCCGGATCTCGAGCTGAAATTGAAATTGATGATTTCTGACACTGCACAAGGTTCTCCGATCCAAGATGAAGAAATAGAGTCAGACGTTCTATTATCAAGCATTGGTCAAGGTACTAAACACAAGGTTAGTGAAGAATTAATAAATGCACAAATAGATGACCAGAAAAACAACAAAAGTAAATAAACAAAAAGAAGATATATTTACAGATGTTGGTCTTCCGGCAAAAGTAGCTCAGGTCATTTCAAATAGAACGTTTCAAGTCAGCAAATTTTACATTACCACTAGAGCAAACTGAGAAAATTGATCAGCTCAATTCGTCTTGTTGAGATTTACCGATTAAAAGTTCAGAAAACGGAAAACGTCGATTCGGAGGCGATTGGACTGTGCTTTTTAACAAAGTCGTGGAAAAATATAACCCTGATTGCGTATTTGCATTCAAAAATAAAAATTTTACTCGAGAAAACATGTCAGTCATTTTTCAAGGCTGACGCTATTTGCATTATTGAGAAATGTAAATGTAATGTACTATAAAAAATTTAATCTGAAGATCGTGATGAAGTGAACTTGCAATTTGTTGGAAATGTTGAGCATTGCTCATCTGCACTAAAGGCACGGAGATTTTCAGGTAAAGAACGAGAAAAATTACGAGAGGAATTGAATGAAAGCAACGAGAAACAGTCAGCTTTCTATAGAAAGAAACCAAGAGAGCTTTCCGGTGATGCATACGCTTCTGGGAACAGAACGGGATGTGGCGTGACCCCAAAAGCGTTTCAACATATGTAATGCAACTAATAAAGTTGTCGACTTGCTTGCCGCAAGAATCCGTCAAATAAGATCCAACAACGATAAATTACACAAAATCACTTTTTGACGCTACAAGAACGGTTCTTGACAAGAAACCCTTTTAGAAAGACACACCCAGTACCTCTCGATGAAAATACTTCCTCTACACACACTATATAGGTTCGATAAGACGACTACTGACAATACTCAGAGAGAAAGAGAAAGTGTTTTATACGGCAACAATTTACAACCAATAGCCATAAGAACGGGGGAATTTCGACAAACGCATATCTAGATCAGCGACGGATCCAGACCCAGTCCATTAAGTCCGTGGACATAGTCCACGCACCAGAATTTGACTTTTCTATTTTTAAGATTTTAATCCTTAAACAACCTTTGATATTATGTTTGTTTAATCTAAAATAACATTCAGGTTCTACCACGTTGATTCCTTGATTATCCGTGATCTATGAAGTCCGTAAGTTAAGCCAAAAACAGAATGTTTAGTGTATTTTTGGTATTTTACTAATTTGCCAGGTAGGGACGTAGATGCAAAAGTTACGATAGCTCATTTTCAAATCCGTATGATGCGTCTCTGGATTTTTGAGATATTTTTAAAATTACCATAGTTCATTGTCAATTGTATGTCTGGGCGCAGAGAAAGTCATGTCTGGATCGTTCAACTGTTTTTGGCTCTATTCCCGCTTACTCACTTTTTACATGACAAATAATCATAGTTAATGTGAAATGATAAAATAGGTGGAATGAAAAATGGTTGAGTCAGTTAGAAACAATTGGATCAGTTTGAATGGTGTAGATATTTTTAGAAATAAGGTGATGTAGATTCAGAAATGCCTATTGTGCCCCACTACTTTACACCTGATCTTGGAACGCAAGCACAAGTTTCCACTTTAGGGCTTTTAAAATGGGCGTGTTCTATGATGAAATAGGGTGTTTCGCAAGGCAAAATAGGGCGTGGCCCCAAATAAATTCCGGGGCATAGCCCTCAGACTCCCTCTTCCCGAATACCCGCGGCTGTGCCGCGATCTTCCCCCTTTGGTTTCGCCGCACGGGAACAGGGTCAAGGTTTCTTCTGAATCCGCCCCTGTAGATGTGTTTTTAACATTGTAATTTATAACTTTAATTATGGTATGTTCAGCCCGTGTGCAAAGAGAGAAAATGACTATAGAAAGTCAAATTTCGATCAAGCATTTGGCCATGAGAATTGTTGTAGTGCTTGTTTACACCGCTTGATTTGAAGAGGCACTCGTAGTAATCAAGTTGGAATACGTTGATTTTCTGTTAGCAACAATCACTGATTAATGCAAAGACCTTCTTGCACGATTGCAGGGGGACCGAGGAGCCATACAAAATGAGTGGGCTAAAGCTCATCCACGTTACTGGAAAATTATTTTTCCATTGCATGGCTCACCTTTCATAATTTTTTATTCAAAGAGGTCTAAATGTGGCTTTTAGCCCACCCATTTTTGAAACGCTCGGCGGTCCTTGGATTGTCAGAAATTGTCAGTGAATTTAGAGTGCCTAAAAAAGCCCCGCATATTTAAATGGAAAACGAGGAAACAAGAAAACGAATATAAAACATGCCAAGGCCAGAGTTTTAGTAAATTTACCACTTTCAGAAAATAAATTTCAATATTGATCCCAAGACCAACAACTAGAGGCAAGGGCCTCTGAAAGGGACTGTGGTAGTTTTCTACAGCTATCCACAGCTTTCCTGTTTGTGTGATGTCTGCCAAATGTTTTTTCTTGGAATGGACGAATTTTGCTAAATTAGTTCACAGTTGTAAACAAATGCCCTGAATTGCTTGAGTATTTGCTATACTCTATTCTTTTCAAAGAGGATTCAGTGCTAACACTAAAGCGAAGTAATTTTCCAAACAAAGCAGGCAATTTCTGTTCACTTTCACTAAAACTAACGATTGAATATAAACACACGAATACCAACAATTTTACTTTGTGTTTAATTGTTCTTTATTTTTGTTTATAACCTATAATTGCTCCTCATACTGTAGTGTCGCAAAATAACAAGAGCACTCATGTTTATTGTTTTGCCTTTAATATCAATAATTTATTTGAAGAAATAAAGTTGATCAGATTCAGTATTTTTCAACTTCCCGTCTGAAGAGCATATATCTTGATTTAGAATTTGATTTCCATCGTTATGAATGCCAAAAATATTTAATGACTCAAAATGATTCTCTACATCATAATTTAATAACGTGCTAAATTTGACATCACCGTAAGAGTCTTTTCTAAAGCTCCCAGGAGAGCAACAATTTACCGAAGGATTTAAGTCTCACAAGATAACACGATTTCTGAAGAATTCTGTTGAGGTGATATCAATAAATTCTCTCGATGCAAATCAAACTCTTCGTCCAATTCGACAGTTGAGCTTCTTTCTGGACATCTATTTAAAGCATCTTCCTCCGTACCATGTACACGAGGACGCATAATTTCTCTTGATGACATATGAATACTTTCCAAAGTTTCTCTGCAATATTTTCTATGCTTTAAACGACGTTGGATTAACCTTCGTAAATTTCTGTCAAAGACGCAATAAATAACCGGTGCTACGATCCCGTCTATCATTGTTAAAAACTTCATAGAATAACTTAACTTCTTTTCTAAGGCAGTGTTTTCAAAATCAGTGGCAAAGCAAGCTCGACAAAGTTTCTTCAGTAAATAGTACATAAATGATGGTCCCCAGCAAACCATGTAACTGACTGATATAATAACTGCAATTCGTAGAGCGGCCATTTCATCCTTAAGTAAAACACGCAGGGTTCGCCGTTTTGTTTGATGATGACGACTGGATTGCCTTGCTTGAATTTTCTTTCGTTTAATCAATAGTCTTTTGCTTTTACGGGATATGTATGAATAAATAAGTATAATAATTACGAATGGAAGTCCAGTATTCACCAGCAGCATTATAATAGTCCAATTGTCACTTGGGTTATAATGACACTTCGAATTAGGATTTCGGAATGGAATTATACATAATATGAGTACGTACATCCATGCGAAAGCAATAATTCTAACTGCGATAGGTCGCGTAGCACGTACACGATACTTGAAAGGTGCAAGCAAAGCAAAAAATCTGTCGCATGATATAATTAAAACTGCTATACACGACACGTAGTTTGTAAACAAATAAAAAAATCGAAAGAAGTCGCATACTAACGATTTTGCAAGGCTGCTGGAGATTGACCAACGTTTTGTTGTGTATAACGGAATAACTAATACGCCTTGAATAATATGAGCAAGCAGCAAACTTACAATCAATGTAGCTGGAGCAGAGGGCCCTCGACCAGAGTAAATGATCAAACTGAGGCAACCGGTATTCAGAGATGTAACAGCAAGTGACAAAATAATCAAACAAGTGACGACAGTGACATCTACCATATTTTTTAACAGCAACTTCTGTACTTAGACAAAAAAGTTCTTCTGTAATTCTTGTGGCAATTTTCGAAATTTGTCTTTCAATAATTTACGCAAATTACATATATTTGCAAATTATACAATATTTCAATCTGCAAAAAAATTACAGAACATTATAATTAAGTCATTTTGAGGCACGGAAGGGTGTCTCAAAAAACATATTACAGAGTTATGCGTTTCAAAATAGAAATCTCCAGATATATAAAAAATATTCAGTAACGTTATTTAATAGTTCAGGTGAACTTTCGATATTTTAATTTCTAATAGTGGTGCAATAATTGCAGAATAAACTGTCTGTTTGTTTTTTCAATAGAGACGAGAAGTGCTAAAATTTATAAACAAGCAAAGTCAGGAGAAAATAAAAACATACAGAACGAAAACAATGTTTATTGAATGAAAATATGTACCACAAGTGATTAAAAATGTTTGCGCTCCTTTCAATTTCGGGTTTTTGGCGAAATGTTTATCGCTATTGGCGAAATCTTTATCTGTCTATTTAGAATTTGTTTTACAGATTAGCTTAAAAGTGATGTTAGGATGACATCAAAACGTAGCTCAACAGTTAACTTATTATCGCTAGGTAAAATATTCATATTCGAAAATATGTTTGGTTTAGTAATCCTCTTTTGATATAATTTTTCCAAAGCGTTCCTAATTTTAGTATTTTTTGCCTCTTAATTTTCCGTTTACCTAATTGTTGCAATTGTTTTATAACCCTATGAAATGCGTCCAAAGGATCTTGAGCTTACGGTTACCCTAAGTTTTTGTTTTTCTATAAATGAAAATTTCTGTTTTGGAGTTTGTTAATTCAGCAATCAAAGCACCAATAATGGTAAATGGCACAATTGAGTCTCGCAACATCACTATCGCTACATCACTAACAGTGAAAATAATCTAATAAAAACATATAACATTGAAATTAATTTACATATTTAATTCTTTTCCATAATAATAAAGAATGGATTAGGATTATTAAATTACATTTAGCAACACCTGAAAATGGAGGAATCAATGTAGAAAATTATCATCGAAACTATAGCTCAATCAATGAAGGAGCACAGTGATGCTTGGCAAGTGTTCGAAGAGAAAATGTATCAATGGTTGGCTGTATTTATTTCAAGATTTAAAGTCTTGAACAAAATCAGGCGAAATTGTAATACAAGTATAAAATCAGGTGTGGCATTATTATTTGAAATCTACATAAAAATTATGATGTCATAATCTAAAAATGAAATCATGCGTTATTTTTCAAACTATTCATAATTTGATAAGGCATATTTATATGACCAATTCGTATCTGATTGTAACGATTATGTCAGAAGATATAATGATTCAAATTCAAGTTTAGGTCCTTTTATTCTATAATCATGAGCTTTACTATTTTATTAGATGCAGAGCTCAAATGTTTAATAAGATCATCCCTTGAAACATGACGGGTTATACCGTTATTCCTCAAAAAATTGGGATCAAAGAAGGAAGGAAAAAAGGAAGGTTATAACTTGTTTTAGCATTAAACACAAATGACAAAAGTTTTACTATATGTAAATTAAAATCATCAATTTTAAGAATTTTAAAATACTTAATGATGAGACTTGTTTGTGTAAAAAGAGGGTGCAAAGTTAATATGTTCGGACGTAACTAACGAGGTAACGATTTGTTGATTGATTATTCTTAAAACCAAATCGCAAGCTATAAATGTTCTGACCAATATCAGAAAATTTATGAACATGTTGATACATGTTCGAAAATTTTACTGAAAATTGGTATTCGTGATATATTTCTATAATCAGACGTTATAGATTTGTTACCTATTTTTACATAGGAATAGTCTTTCAAATGTTTATTTTACCAATAAAAGCGCCAGATAAAAAAGATTCATTGAAAAATATGGAAAATTCATTTGATATTATTGTATTTAGAATTTTAAGCAGTTTTATGGGTATACTATTTGGGCCAGACGATTTCCAATCTTCAAAGAAGCAATAAAAGAGGAAATTTAAGAGGAAGTTGTAGGATATATAAACAAGGAATCTGTGAGTGTTCGGTAATCAAGAGGCAACTTGAGAGTATTTGAAATGTTTTCAATTACTTAAGGTTACTGTACCCCTTCCTGAGGTGATTTTCAAAAATTAATTCTCTGCTGTCGGCTTTCAAACAAATCATATACAATGTATCAGTAAAGTGCTCAAGATCATGAACAACCAAAGTGTGTCAGCGAATTTCGATATGTTGTGTAATTTCGGAATAACTAACATTCAAATTATTGTTAGTGGTTTTATAAGACCTTTTCTATTTCAAAACCTTTTAAATGTCGGACTGTTGGATTGCGAGAAAAACCCTGACACACTTTCGAAGAACAATATTTTATGACCTCGTGTGTGAAATTTCAATGAAATTGATTGGCCACTTAGGTACAAGGAGCTTTTTGGGTGCTAGCTGTTGTCCCTAAATCCTGTTCTGAGAAATCGAGCTTTTAGCAGAATCGTAAAGAATTGGAGCGAAAATTGATTAACAATCTTTGTGCAAACAAAAATGCCAAAAGACAAGCAATGAAAAATAATATTTGTCATCTTTGAAGAGTTTTCAAAACAAACCCTCAAGTTATGTTGGGTCCACAAAAACCAAATTTGCAATTTCAGAGGAATGCAGTCTTAGAATTAAACTTTGGTTAGCATTTAAACCACAAAAGTGTGCGTATTAACTCTGTTGTCAAGTGGGTCGGATTTGATCTGAGTAAGTACTTTTCCCGCGAATTTTCAAAAACAAGGTATTTTTATTTGACAGCTTAAAATTTCATGTTAATTGTCGAATAAAATTATTGAGATATGATATCCAATGACTGAACTATCAAAATATGATAAAAACAAATTATCCATTTTTTTTTGTTTGAAGGGGTACAGTAACCTTAATAATCTTTTCCTTGGAAAATTGACGGGTGCTTGAGCAACCTGAGCACTCCCCTGAATCCACCCCTGCTCTGATGATAGCAAAAGCTTGAAGACCTCAGTGTGCTTAATAATTTGAAATATTCTTGAAACTTTGTATCTGCTTCGTTTTTTTATCCGCTTCTACCCTAGTATCTTTTAAAAGTTTAATTCTTACCTATATATATAAATTGATATAGATGTTTGATACTTTGTTTGTTAACTAATAATTACTATGAAGAACGCAAGGCCGTATCAACATTTGGGCTGCGGGGGTGTGGTCGGCAATTCAAGTTAATATTAAACTCAGTCGACCCTGGCGAAATCTCGGTCGGCAATTCAAGTTAATATTAAACTCAGTCGGCAAATTGAGAAAAAACCATGAAATCGGCATAATGAGCAATTTTGCTAAGTTACGCCACAATACAAAGTTCGTTGAAGTTAATTTTGCTTAGCACAAACCAGTCGGCAAGTCATTTAAACTGCAATAAACAAATTCCATTTTCACCTAAAACCAAACTTAAGGACATAAGTTGTTTACATAGCGCTTCAGATGATTGACACATTTCATACTCAATTCAACTCGGCACTTCAAGGGGGGCTAGTTAAAAATAATGCGAACTCACACATTCGTTTTGCCTAAAGATCTTTAACGCATGCGTATATCGTTGAATTTTCCAATTGTTCGACTATATTAACTACTGCCGTCCCCTGTGCCCAACAGTGAGGATGCCCTTACAGGCCCTAATACGCAAGCTCCAATGATCTTAATAGACCTATTTCACAATGGCGTATTTGTCGTTTGAAAACGAGGCGCGAAATTGAAAACGAGAAAAGAGATGTTTCGATCATCTGAACATCTCTTTTTACAACATTAACAAACGCACA
>JAYJMH010070435.1:0-11175 GCA_036873815.1 Phacellophora camtschatica | reverse complement strand
TAAATAAATAAATAAATAAATAAATAAATAAATAAATAAATAAATAAATAAATAAATAAATAAATAAATAAATAATAATAATAATAATAATAAATAAATAAATAATAAATAATAAATAACTAACGCCTTCTTATAAAATATATAATATTTTTAATAAAATACTGATCCAACTGGTTAATTTTACTAAGTTTCAAATTTTCGAAAATGTACATCATTAAAAAATTTCAGGCTTTTCTAAAAAATAAATTTCATTTGAATTAAAAATTTATTTGCAAAAATTCTTACAGCGTTGACGAGTGGTGATACCAAAGAATTTCTCATTAACCAAAGGTATTCCATATTTAAGTCTGATTTGCCAGCAAAGCAACTACGATTGAAATATGTTTAAATGCATCAATTTAAGTAAATAACTTTATGCGCAATATTACTTATTCGTAATTAGAGAAGAGTCCTTATATGAAAACATAATATATGGAAAACTATCAGGTATCACTTTGATCATTTATATAACAGCTTCTTTATGCAAATTTATCCGGGAAAAAACTGCGTTCCCCGCCAGAAAGCTGGATAAAACTGGCCACCACCGGCCCAGAAAAGCTACAATTAATAGAAAAGAAGAAAAATGTTCACCGTTGGCTTCCTGCCATGCCATCAGGTCACTTGCACGGGGTGTATTAATCATCATACAAATTCTTGAAAAATTATCAGTTGATGCAAATTCAAAAATTCTTGAAGCAGCATTGACATGTATCGGAGCTTCGCAACGCTTTCAGCAATATGATTATGATAACCTATGCCTAAGTAAGTAAAACTCTGCATCTGAATAAGTTAAACTATGGCCAAACTGACCAACACCGACGAACAACATTCCTTCCACCGTCGTTCAAGGGATGCTGCAAAATTTTTAAAACAATGGCTAAAATTGTCGGCAAAACCATTGCAACAAATTGTCCGAAGCGTGTGATAACATTGCCTGATGTCAGTGAAACTTGAAAGTGTATTCTCTAAAGTTGCACTCATTCCTCAGTCGAAGTGAATAGTACAGAAAAGCATTTGTGAAACAATAATACAGAAAAACAGTCATTACAAATGTTGCGTGAATATATTCCTGAATGAAGCAAGGAATTTCTCAAGGAATTTCAAAAAATAATAACAACTTACAAAAAAAGTAATAATAATTTATAAACCTTAATCGCATGTGAGTTTTGAGCTCCTGTAAAATTCTATCATGTTTCCCTCTTGAAGAATTTTTCCCAAGCCATCGTGGAAATTCAATCCTTGCAGACAACCCGCCTCGCATCATATCAGGGGCAGCAACACAAGAGTAGAAACCCTTCAAAGGAAATGAAATGCTTAATTATGCAATAAAAGAACACAATGAAATAATTGAATTTATACGAAGATAAGACAATGGAATTCCATCAACACTAAAGAACACAATGGAACCATTTCAATTTGATAAGATGAAACAATGAAACAATTCCATCAATAATTAAAGAAGACAATGGAACAATTGCAATTTGATAAGATAAGACAATGAGACAATTCCATCAACAATGAACTAAGACAATAGAACAATTTCAAATTGATAATAAGATAAGACAATGAGACAATTCTAACAGCAATGAAAGAAGACAACAGAACAATTTCAATATGATAATAAGATCAGACAATAAGACAATTCCATAAACAGTGAACTAAGACAATGGAACAATTTCAAATTGATAATAAGACAAGAAAATGAGACAATTCTATCAACAATGCAAGAAGACAATGGAAGAATTTCAATATGATAATAAGATAAGTCAGTGAGACAATTCCATCAACAATGAAACGTGATTTTTCATTTCTTGATTTTTTCTTCTTGTTTTTTAATTTTCCACTCAAAGATTCCACGTGGCTCGTCTAAGCTTGATAAAATTCTCAATCAAACAAATTGTCATTTATTTCATATCATTATTCTGCAATGCACAGTGTTCGTAAAACATTGAAAACATCACAAAAATGTTGCTCTTTCAAGAATCAATCCGATGCAATCACTCTTGAAGAACAACATGGAAAACTAATGTCAAATGGAGTTCAAATCAATGAATTAGTCTATTACTCTCTGATTCAAATTAGTCAACAAACGTGCTTGTACACACAACAGGTGTAATTAAATGCAACCTTCCAGTTGTTTTAGATATGATCTAGACCTACACCGAAGACAGGCACAGCCTGAAAAGTCTGTTGTTACTTCTTAATGGCATATAGCAAATTTACTATTTAATTTACGGATATTTTTTTATCATTAATTGCTCCCACATGCATCTGAATTTTTATGTTGATATCTACTGTTCCAGATATGTCTTCATGATTAAATACATTTCTCAGCATTCTCTTAAATGCAACCCCGGTTTATTGCTTAAACTTTGAGACTTTTAGACATTAATATTTAAAAAAGAACATCAACAACTTAAGCAATAATACTTGTAAAAGAATAATACAATATATTATTAAAAGTCATACCTGTAAAGGCAATAAACTCCATTGCTGTGACTCTCTTATTAATTTCTCAACCATGTTGCTGTCAGCAATAGAATCTGCAGCTGCGCTCATCAAATCCAAAGTTTTCTGCTGATTCCCTCTGCGAATTTAAACGTAATTTTAGCATTCACAAATCTCAAGAAACAATAAAGATATACCATATCAGAATTCCAGGACATTGAATTTAAATATATCAGAATTTAAATTCAAAAAAGTGAATCTGGATTTTTATGCTTTTATTTATTTAATCATTTGCAATATCTTCAGGTCCAGCCATATCTAAGAAAAATCAAATCGAATCATTTTCAAAAGTCCAAGCAAATTTATCCCGTAAAATTAATCCAGGTTATATCCAATATCAAATATCAAAATTTACATTTGGGAATATTATGTTGTATGTAGCATAACCCTACCAAAGCATATTAAAAATATGTTTATAAATTGCAAACTAAAAAAAACTACAAGCTTTCAGGCATGGTCCATAAAATGCAATTAAGTTCAAAGACAATTTCAAAAATCAAGTATTGGAATAATGATAGATTATACAATTTAAAGTTGATATAAAGTAAGTAAGTAGGCTGACCGCTAGGTCGAAGGCAACCCGAAGGCAACCCGAAGGCTGCTTTTTCATTTGCTGCTACCCATAGGGGAGGGCGCCACATCTTTCCCTGGTTTGATAAGCTCTTACCCAAGCTGGAATACTGTTGAATTACCACCTCTTACCCCCAGCTGGTCTGGTACTCATTTACTGTTTCTCATTTAAGTTTATATAATCTAAATAAAAATATGATATGAGAATAATGAAAATAATAACAATAATTCCAATATATAAACATACAATATCAAATAGTAATATTGATAATCATTATCATTGTCGGCTTGATCATAAACATGACGCACCTCGATTGCATTGGGTTTGAAAGCAAATAATTTTCTTGAACGAACAGAGGCACAAATGAATAATCGTTGAAAAATAAATCAAGTTTATCTTGCACACTCATATTTTGTGAATCGCTGGCAGAAAAAAGCTTCTTGGTAATGTCAAATGGACCCTAAAATAAACGAAAATAAATTCCTAAACAATATAATTTAACAGTTTCACTCAGCGTTTCGAGTATTTAATCAAACACGTATAAAATACGTTTAAAGACTCAGTCTGTTTCGCACTTCATTAATCCAAAATGAAACAGAAAATTGCTAGAGCCTCGTAATTAATTTTACCCTGACAAAAATACTGAAAAGAGATGGCTGCCGCGCTGGAGATGATGATTATGTTGCTGTTATTTTTCTGTAAGAAACTGACAGTGAGAAGCATGAGACAATGAGAGTTGATTCCACCCGTGAACACTTCATTCAATTATCTCATTACCAGAAAATATTTAAGAACTAGAAACAAGTAGAATCTTAAAAACTTTCTAAAAAATTCCTGAAAACGAAATATAATTTGTTTGATTTGTTGCATTAGCCAATTAAAATTTTTGTTTTGTTTATGTTAGCCAATCACATCACAGAATAGTTATCACATGTTCATAAATATTGTTATTAATGATTTAAGCTAAGAAAACAATCAACTGGCAAACAAACTACAAAATTTTATTTTCTGGAGAAGCGAGCTTAAATACGAACATAAGCGAACTTAAATACAAACATAAACGAACTCCAATACGAACTTAGAAACCAATGAAGTGCGAAACATACTGCCTTTAACTTTCATTCAATGATTTCTCTCATTGATATTGTTAAATAAAATGCCATAGAAAGCTGCTGCGGATTGGGGGAAGCGTATTGTTCTCAGAACAATTGATATAAAGTTTTTCAAAATCAATTGTTAGAAAGACTGGTTGACTAGTTAACAACAAATGCAATGCTTGGAATAATATCTATCAACAAATCTAACTTTCTATATATTGCATATAATTAGTAGTAATTAGTAAATATAATTAGCATAAATATAATTTGTTCTGGTTTACAATACTAAATGTTTCAGTTTTTTTATTTATGAAAATTAATGCTTACAATTTTGATATTCTTCATCGCTTTTTTCGACTCAGCTTTCGCATCATCATATGTCATAGATTTGCTTGTTGCTGACCACATTTGCAAATTGTGCAAAACCTGTCGAATGTCTTGATTTGCACCCACAACGATTTGCTCCATGACCTGAGGGGGGATTTTCAGTCCTTCTCTGCAAGAAACACCCAAAGCAAACCCCTGTAAGGAATTATTTTGATCAAAAGCAACAATTCATCGCTGTAGTGTAAAAGTAAGCGTAAAGAGCCATTGCCCGTCACAAAATAATCTTGATGCTTCAGTAGGTCTTGCCGAGAAAAACGTAAACGTAAACAAAAATCGAAAAACGTCACCAAGTGTAAAGTTTATCCTCTACAAACAAATAGTTTATATTCAATGCTTACCTTAATTTGCTCAACTCTTGGTTTGTAAAACCTCAAATCAAAACAATAATTTGCCAAACTACGAATCTTGGGATGATTTCTATCATTACACATACAAATTATTGGGATCTTCGTTCCTTTGATCAAGGTAATCAGCTCCTAAAATCATCAAAATTCATAAAAATATCAATGAAAATACTAATATATATATATATAGAGTATATATAGAAATATAATATTGCAGTAATTGATTTTGCCAAACAAGGTATCAAACTTAAAGTTGAAACTTCTTCTATAATACTCAAGTAGAAACAAAATAATCAAAATTTAAACAGTCTTGGAAACGTGTAGCTTTTTTTCTGGGACACCCGGTAGAGAACTATTTCCAGAAATCTTGTGGTTGCATTCTCGTTCTATTTATGATATTCACTATTTTCCCCTTATACGGGGCAAATAAATTCAGTCACAGCTCTATTGAAAAATAATAAAAAGCAAAAAAGTCCCAGGATAGTCTTCAGAAATAACTAGGCGTGGATAAGATGTGCTCTTGCCAGTTTTCGTAAGTCAAAAAATCTTTAAAAATAGTATGTAAAAATAATTAAAATATATATTTATGATACTCACTAAATACAGTGGATCCCAGATATTAAAAAACTGAATATTTGGCTTTAGCCTCATTGTTTATCAAAATTATTCATTGTCCGAACAATGAATAATCTTCTATTGTTCTATTGTTCTTGCTCTATTGTTTTTCCTATATATATCATATTATATACCTGAATTCCTCCCCTATCTTCATTACCAGCCATCCCATCAACTTCATCCATAACCATAGCATGACGCCCAGTTGAAGTTTCCTTTTTCCCTGTTCAAAAAGAAATGAGAAAGTGACAATGAAATAAACTAAAAAGATGAATATTAAAAAATAAGGTGAGAAATGTCTTACGACATTGCAAACAATATCATGAAACAAACAGGAAATCACTTTATTGATAAATTCATGTAAAATTCTTTCAATTTTTTTTAGAAGCCCAATATAAATAACCAGACACAATGATGGCTAGTGAGCTTGACACAAATGTTAACTTGTGAAGAATATTTTGCCTTCTTACAGATCAAAGCATCACTTCTCTTAACAAGTTCTTTTCAAAGAGCAGAAAAAAGCTCAGAATATCTAATCAAACACTGCATTACAAATAAAAATTTGAGATTACTGAATAGCCAAATAAATTGGTAACCTCAGCAAAAAGTTCATCTGAAGTTCATTTATGAATAATGCATTAGTAAAAACCTTGTAAACAAGAATGTGGAAACTAAGAGCCAGCTAGAATGAAATGAAGTCACCAAAAAATAAAAAATGTGTTTTTCCAAACCAGGTCAGGCTAGAATAACAGGCCATTTGAGTACCGATAACTATTTAAATTAAAACACTTAATTCATCAGCAGCATTTTCTTAGGTTGCAGTTTTTTAGCGTTAGAACAAGAGCATACTGCAATCTGTATGCCCAACGGTTAGTTCCTGTTTGCGGGTTTTTACCAACGATAAAGCGCGTTCATAAGGTTTTTTGATATTGGCCTATAAAACTAAAGAATCTGGCTAAACACTGATGCCATTGGAAAATATCATTTTTCTCGTTCGTTGAGTTGTTTTGAATAAGCATGCATTGAGTTGTAATAATATGTTATGGCCTCGGAGGGCTGTTCATACTTTATGTACATATAAAAAAGTGCATACCGAGAAAAACATTATCAACTGTATTGTTAGAAAGTACTTCAGATATGACTTGTTGTAGAGTCTTTTTACTCCTTGCGTCACTGGCATTCAACTCCATGTAAGAATAACCAGCTTCCTGAATAAAAATAAACCCACATGTTTAATAATTAAAAAGCAGGAACAAATTATGGTCAAGAAATCCAAATAAAATATGCCAACGCAGCAATTAATCAATAGTTGTTTTTTGTGAATTTGTTGAATTAAAATTTTAAGATATTTTGGGTCTCCGTTCAGTTGAGCTAATGTTAAACTCAAAGGTCTTCTCTGACACATGTATTAACTCTGTTACATAAAAGTTCTGCTAAAATTAACATATTTGATTTCGTTTAGTTTTCTTTAAAACTATAAAAGCAGGCAACAGCTTATGAATGATTAATATCATTATCTTAAACCCATGCAACGATACCAATAACCAACATTAATAATTTAAACCCATGCAACAAAGCCATTTTAACACACTGCCTCAGTTCCATATCGCAGCTTGGTTGTATTCATCTTAACCAATCATATCTTCGCTATATCTTTTATACATATATCATACGTTTAAAGTGGAACCTGAGGAAAAATCGCATGGCATGACGGTGCAAAATGTCATTAAACAATAAATTTCATAAATGTGTTTAGTCTTCGATATCGTTACAGAGATTGTATAATACGTCTGATTCTAATTTATATGCATTAGAACAAATAAATGTCAACTATAATGACATATCATAAAGGGTGAATCGAAGGGTGACTCACGAACTAAAGGTAAGGTAAAGAGGAACGCAGATCAGTAAATATTAGGACTGATGCGAGTAAAAGCCACTAAGAGATCTTATTTTGAGCCGTGGCATACATATTATTTGTAGAATCCTACTCCACCTTAATCCACGCGACTGGAGTCTGGAGCGACACCTAGTGTTTTGGAAACAATGGCAAAGCTCGCGACATGATTACAGAATTCTGAGAGCGATGCCAGAGTCACATGCGTAGTCTATGAGTTAAAACTGACTGAAGAAAAAATAAAATCAGAAATAACATCAACAAATTTGTATTTAATAATTATATTTATATCTATTCATCCTTAATTTATTTATTCATTCATACCAACAACAAAAATACTTGTATTTAATACTTATATTTATCCTTATTGCAATACATAATCATAGTCATAAAAAAAACTGAACATCAACTACAAACCTGAGAAACTAAACTTGCTGTTGTGGTTTTTCCTACACCAGGGGGTCCTGATAAAAGAGCGCATTTAAAAATGGATCCGTCTTCCTTCCCAGAAAAGAAACCTGCAAAAAATAAAACAGCCTGATAACATACGAGTAATTTGTGACCTCGATTATCAAAAACGCAAATGTAACAGCTGTGTTATTGTCATCCATAATTTAAAGTCTTTTTCAGAGAAAACAACGTGTTTTGCTATTGAAGCGTTTCGGGCTCCTAGATGAAAAAGTGTCATCGATTTCAAGTTGGTCAATTTTCTTCCTACGACACTTTAGACTTATTTCAAACTTTGCACTTGTGTGGAATCGAATTTAATTGGTAATAATTAAATCAAATTTGTGACATATTCAATATCAAATTAATTTACCTTGACATAAGTGTGACATTTGAAGTGGACCTAAGTATTGAAGTTCTGTTGTCAATAATTCAAAAAAATAGTAATATTGGCAGCTGTATTTCTATAATAAACAAACGAATGTCTGTTTCCATATGATTGATAGTTCCATATGATTGAAAAATTCATGCATTCACCTCTTCCGTGTGCAAGAATATAAACATTATACTTTAAAGAACGCATGCCTCTTGAAATAATGCAATAATGAACTAATCCAAATGAATAATGCAATCATGAACTAATGGCAGGATAGCCAAATTAAGTCCAAGTTAAGTTTAGAGTTTGACTCAAAGACAAATTTTGATCGCATTTGTGATTGATTCGATATCAATTGAGCTTGGTTCGACACTGATGTAACATTGGAAATGGGCATTATTTATTTTTTTCATTAAAAAGAATCCATATCTTAAAAGGTAGAAATTTTTTAATGTTTTAGAAGTTTTGCAATAAAATACATGAATTAGCATGAATTAGGATGTTATTAAGTGACATAAAATAACATAAATGAAAGATGTATGCATCCAAAAAGTTCCTTCAATGCATAATTTTACGATGAAATAAAAAAAGCTACCATAACTATTGCACCAACCACAAAAAAGATTTATAAACATAATATACTTGCCGTGTTACGACAGACAAACTAAATTGAGGCAATAACCTCCTTTCAAAGTAAAAAAAAGCAATAACCTCCTTTCCCTTTTGCTTTTGCTTTTCCAAGATGATTATCATTCCAATCAACAAGCCATTTATAAAGTTTTCTTGCATTACTTTTGTCACCTTGCTGTCCAATTATTTTTCTCATTTCTTTTGGTTTGTATTTGTCCACCCAAAGCAAAGTTTCTGCTGACGATTCTAAATAAAATAAACTTTGTGTGATACTGTTAGCTACTGCTACTTCATAAAGTATCGATTGTAGACGATTTTCCTTCTGTGAAAGATCTATACCTAAACATATACCATGGGAATTCGGACGCCAAAATAGTATTTCCAGATGATTTCCTACCATATTAATTGAATAATCTCGTTGTCTTCTCTTTGTAATCTTTTTTTTGTGCTTTTGCTTTTGCAATTTACTCATGATGCTGCGACGTTGCACGGGCGCATTTTGAAACGAGAGAGAAAATAGTGGCCACGCAGCTCACAGCATTGCAAGTAAATTGCAAAAAAGCAAAACAACAGAAAGGAATAACACCGCAAAGAGAAGACAACAATGTGGTTCAATTAATAAGGGAAGAAATTATCTTTTTTGGTGTTCGAATTACCATGCATATGCAGAGTGCGCCAAAAAATAGTTACCATGTTTGGTAAACATGGAATCACAAATCGCCCAAAAAACCTACATCGCCTGCTCAAACAAAACGCCCTTATCTGTTAGTTATTCGAGTATGCAGATATTTGATTTCTAGTTTAAAAAGTGTTACCTTCAGAATGTTTTGCAGATGGCAAACTCAGTTGGCTTGATTGGCTTGATTCGCTTGGCTGACTTGATTGACTTAACACGCTCAATTGGCTTTGTTGGCTTATTTGACTAAACTGACTCGTTTGGGTACTCTCTTGTGTTTGACTTTCAGAAGTAAAGCTGTACGATTGTTCATCATCTAATTTCGTGTTTTCTTCTTTCTTGAAATATTTACTTTCTGACGTCATAGTTGATGACGGAGACTTTTGCTGCAATTAAATAAACAAACATAGGTTATCGACGAGATATCTCAGGCACTTGCAGTTTCGAACAACCAAAACACCACACAAACACTTTAAAATCAGAACTCACTCTTTGTGAATCTTGATAGATCATTCCTTTTTCATTCTAAACGGTTGTTAGTGGCTGTGTGGTGTTTTTGGTTGTTCAAAACTGCAAGTGCCTGAGATATCGCACTGCCTGATAAATCCTGCCGATACCTTACTGTCAATAAATTGGTTGCATAAACTTGAAAAGTTGGCAGGGGATATAATTTTACTCATGCAGACTTGACCATAAAATTTTTAGCGCAAGAACACTGAATTGCTCCCCTCGTTATTGTTTGTAGGAGCTATTCCTTCTTACGTCAATTAAATGAAAACAATAAGGAAGTAACCTTTGAGGAGAGCTATTTGCTTTTCTAGTAGGGCTAAATTAATAGCTCTCCTCCAGCATTTGAGGGAAGTCTGGAAGAGAGCATGAGCTATAGTTCTCCTCAAACAACCAGGCCTGATTGTGAATATCATGATGATAAAAACAACGAATTTCCTCCATTTCTGAGAACGAATACCAACTAACAAGAACATGCTTTGCAGAAACAAATTTTATAACACTAGTGAAATTGACACACTAGTTTCAAAGCAATTATCCCTTGAGAACAAAACTCTCTCAACTGGAAAACGAAAACAAAAATGTTGCGGAGGAGATGTTTTTTTCATTTTCCAGTTGAGGGGGTTGAGCTTTGTTCTAGAGAGATAATCGCTTTGAAACAAGAGTGTGTCGAATTTAACTATTGTCACGAAATTCGCCTCTGTTCTTCGAAATTTGGAGTAGAAATTTAAATCATCATTAATTGAGTTGACAATTCCAAATTATTTGACAATGTCAACAAAGAGGCTGATGTGCTATAACATTCAGTATGTCCATATATGTGTTCATATGTGTCATTCAAATATTTGCAGGTAAAAGTATGCCCTTCGTGCGAGTTAAGAAAAAAATTCGCTGGAAAGGCAATAGTAGAAAGTTAATTGAAAATATATCAAAAACAATGTGTGATGTGTTTAATTACAGTACCGGGTATCTCAAAATAAAGTTCACCCGTTTGGTGGCTTGTTCCTCGAAACCGGTAGGGCCAAAAACATCAAATTATTTTGAAAGCGACGTCCGAGGGACAAAATTAGAATATGCGATA
>JAYJMH010070424.1:0-11176 GCA_036873815.1 Phacellophora camtschatica | reverse complement strand
AGATGTCAGAAAATTCTCAGCAGCCAATCAGATTGCTGTGCCAAGAAGTTGGCACGGGTCAGTCCAATATTTCCTTTATAATTTTACCAGTCCCTCTATGAAGCTAAGCGAAATAGTAGGGACTGGTGTAGGTAGTCTACAACCCATCCATTTTAATTGTTTTTTACCAACATACATGGGTGGTAGGACACAATAAAATGCATGGGAGGTGAAAACATATGCGGGTAAAAAAACACACATTGGTGGTAGGACAGAGTAAAATTCATGGGCGATGAGATACCAAAAACCCAAAAATAAAAAACACATACCACGATTCCTGAAGCCCGTGATGAAAGGATTAAATGTGTTCAATAATTACTGAGTTATACATTGAAACCAAAAATAGGGGATTTCTGCCGCTACAATCTTCTCAAAATACTACATTGTGGTTTCGAGAAAGCTATGCACGTTGGCTTTCCTATAATTCAGGAATTACTGAGCCTATCAATCTATGCATCTATATAGATTATGCGACAAATCTTAATCCGAAAAAAGCGGAGGCTTTTAGCCTAGAGTGGCGCAGGACAAAACAGTAGGCTGAATAAAAGCGATTGAATGATTGCATTTAACTAAAATTTCCAATCTCAATCCAATTTAGAGTAATACATGTTCTCTTTGAAAATAATTACATTTTAAAAACCCGTTGGGGCCCATCGCAGTTGAAGTATCTTGCTTAATATTTTTTATGTTGTTTTTATATTTATTAATATGTTGAAGTATTAACGTTTTTATGTTCTGATATCTTTTTTTGGACAAACTCGGCAATATTTTATGCCTACAATATATATGTATCTGTTAGTATCTGTAGAGAGGGCCTATTGTAAGAGCCCAAGGCCGCAAGCCGCATTAAGAACAGACTCAAAGCCGCAATCCACAGCGAAATATATCAAAAAAGCGCTGCCGCAATGATAAAATTTATTTCCTCGTGAAGTAGCAACAAAAATGTGGTCACCAAGCATAACATAGTTGTTAATATAAATAGTTGCTGAAAATGAAACACGTTCGTAATCGCCATAAAAACTAGTGCTGGCTGCCTCCGTTTTAAAAGAACATATGCCCCGGTTATATCAAATAGAAAATAACATGCGCACAAGTGAACCAAATAAAAAATAACATTTGAATAGGTAGGCTAAATAAAAAATAACATGTGAACAGGTAGACCAAATAAAAATAACATGTGCACAGGTAGGCCACATAACAAAATAAAAATAAAAATAACAAAATAATATGTGTTCAGGTAGACCACAAAAGATAATAACATGTGAACAGGTAGACCAATAAAAAATAACATGTGCACAGGTAGACCAAATAAAAAATAATATTCGAACAGACAGACCAAATAAAAAATAACATGTGAACAGGTAGACCAAATAAAAAATAACATGTGCACAGGTAGACAAAATAAAAAATAACATGTGCACAGGTAGACAGAATAAAAAATAATATTTGAACAGGTAGACCAAATAGAAAATAACATTAGAACAGGTTGACTGAATAAAAAATAACATGTGCACAGGTAGACCAAATAAAAAATAATATTTCAACAGGTAGACCAAATAAAAAATAACATTAGAACAGGTAGACTAAATATAAAAAAACATGTGCACAGGTAAACCAAAAGACAATTATATGTGCAAGGTAGACACAGAAAAAATTACACATAGGTATAGGTAGACCAAATAAAAAATTATATGCGCACTGGTAAACCAAATGAAAAATTATATGCGCAAGGTAGACAAAGGAAAAGTTACACGTGCATAGGTAGATAAAATAAAGACAAATTAAATGCGCACAGGTAAACATACTGAAAAATAACGTGTGAAACCAAATAGAAAATGACATGCACCAGGTAGACCAAAAAATATATATGTGCACAGGAAAACAAAATTAAAAATCATATACGCATAGGTAGACCAAACAGAAAAATTACATGCGCACCGACAGCAAAATAGTAAGTTCATTTCAGAGGCTGTAGCAATGTCCTGTAAAATAAAACATATAATTTACTTGTTAATTGAGAATGAATCCAAGCTTGAAAAAATAGAAATAAAAACTGACCGTGGCAATGTGAGAAGTTGGACCAGTGTGATGAAAAAATAAATTATTAGCAGGCAAATCATATTTGGAATAAACATCTTGTTTGCTTCTTTCGAATACTGTTAAAGGAAAAAATACTTTCATCGTTTCATATAAGATAAATAATAAAAATACACCCAAGAATAAAAATGAATGGATCGTATGGTTTAATATAAATAATTCAAGCAATAAACACGCAAGAGTATCTATCTAGTAGTATAGTAGTATATCGATAGCATCTGTGTAAAATATTACCAGAAATTCACAACTTGCTTCGTGTAACCTTCACATTACCACCACTAACCTCAGGTTACTCAAGAAGAAATCTTCTACTGGATAAAAATGTTTTTCCTGCAGAGGCATTAAATTGTGGAATAGGCTCTTCCATAAGTTTCCCACCATTACTTTAAGGGTTTAATCTTTATTAATTTTTACTTTCCGTTTTAATCTTAAATTCTGCATATGTCACAATTAGATTTTGAAACAAATTGTAATTAGGTTTTCGATGCAATGTCATTTATTTTAATACCTTTTTTCAATCTTGAATTGGAAGGACCCTTGAAAAAGGCTAGCCTCCTTAAATAATATGAAATATAAATACATAAACATTAATACACAGGAATAACCCATTGATGAATAACACCATAACACCAATACCAATTTCTCAATTAGCAAACAAGAGAAATGAAGCTTCAAATATCATGATCTGATTATATAACGAGTCCCAGTTAAAGAAACACCTGTAATATAACAAATAATGCCGGATGGCCAAAAACATCCCTCCACGTTTGCAAAACTGCTAAACAAGGGTAGATTTTGTAAATTTTGTAACACTAGTGAAATTGACATGCCAATTTCAAAGCGATTAGCCATCGAAGACAAAGCGAATTCACTCAAGCAGAAAATCAAAACAATTTGAATAGCTGGAAATCTGCCCTTGTTAAGCTGCTATAGAAGAGCTTTATCTTTATAATTGTTTTGCTTCACGTTAATGTAAGAGGCGTCAATTATAGGTTTGATATTTTGTTTGCCAAAATACACCACGTAATCCCTGAGCTGAGCTACACTGAAGGAAAACCAAAGTTAATGGCTTTCTCAAAGCATTATTTAATATAGTATTTTCAGCATAAATCCTCTATGTTTGGTTTTATTGAGTATAAATAGGCAATTATTGGGTAGATTTTGGCAAACGAGTTTTATCAAACCATAAATTGAATCCTCTGATATCAAATTCAAGCAAATAAAAAATCAGTAAAACTAAAGCTCCTCCGCAGCAGCATTGTAACGTTTTCCTGGGCATCCAGGTATAACCAATTAACCCAGTGATGGAGTCAAGGAGGAAAGGGTTCCGGATTGTATTTTCAAATGTATATTGAATACAACATCTTCCTTAGTCAGTTGCTGACAAACACAATATATATATACATATTTTTCTCCAAATATTCATTAAATAGGCTTGTTGTCACATTTAGATAAAAAATCTTTGTGCAATCAAAACTTCATACTGAAAAAAGAATTAGAAACGGATGTATGTAAGGACGTTTTCATTGAAAATTGAATTAAATAGGGTTGCACAGAGGGGGACATTTTCATAAAAAAGAGCGTGCTTCAGAAAAATTTATGAGGTCTTTGTCCAAGACCCCTTACCTTGCTTGAACCCCCTTACCCCTTCGGGGCTAGCTCCGCGGCTGAGTAAACCTGTGATATAACGATCCCCAGGATTAAAAAAGGTCAATGTAAAGTAACAGCTATCAGGGGAGAGGTAAGTACTAAAGGTAAGCATAGTTAGATCAAAGTAGATCTGATAAAACCATACCTTTTCTTCGTATTCCTTCTTTCTAAATTTAAGAATAATTGGGCGTACGTGTTCCTTCTTCCACCTTTCTACACTGCGGGCATCAATAGCACGTGAAAGAAATTCATTCACTTCATCTTCTGGATCCATTGAAGCTTCGCGATTAGATATTCCTAGCCTTTGAACAAAAATGTAAAGATTTACATAAAAAAGCCTTTGGAAAATCTTACAACAGATTCTTACCATTCATCATTAAACCCTATTCCGCATGGGGTATTTTTGATCATGAAGCAAAAGGGGTGGTGGGGGGTCATTGATCTCTCATATCAAAAATTGTCTTAACGGCGTCTGATTCGTCCGATCTGAATGAAATTTACGTGCATTTATCCTTTGTTCAAATGTCTTTTGGAAACATTTTCTTTCGTTACACACACAACATCTCATGATGTTATAATGACGTCTCCCGGTCAAATAAGTGTTTCTGCAAGAACGTTTACAGTAATAATTATAGTTCTAAACGAACACGGGATGATTTATTTGTATTAGTCATTGCTAGCGAGGTATTAGGGCAGGTAAACAAGCTGCAAAAAATGAACAAAAAATAAAACAAAATCGAACAAAAGTTGTCCATATTGTTCCATGCTCTTATACCCCGAGTTATGCGGTACATTTTCCAAAATAGTCCACCAATCAAGCCCTTTGCAGGCCATATTTCGTATCAATGTCTTGCCAATTAGTTTTAAAATGAAGAATTTGGCAGTTAGGCCAATATTCCATGCCGAAATCGTGCACACGTGGTATTAAACATGTTCAAGAACATACAAAGCTTATTTCAGTTCCTCGAAAGCGTATAAACGAAACTTTTTTATGAAGATTACATGTTTTCTTTGAACAAATTAGAAATTAAAGCAACTGAAATTAAGCAATCGAATATACGTCTCAAGTATATTCGACAAAAGAATCAATTATCAAAACATCATGAATATAGTATATTTTTGTTTTTAAAAAACAAGAAAAGATTAAAAAGATTTACGTTGAAATGTTTTAATAAGATACGTCTGTTTATGATTTTACCGACTGACTGTTTACAACTCTCAAAGAAATCCACCATCTAAACGTTCATATTGATAAACAAATGTCCAAAACATTAACAATACAACACCATGCTAAATCAATAACATAAATTATGCAATAATAACATACCTTTCATTCATCTTTCGATCCTTTTCATCTTGATAAATATTATCTTTCATGTCCTGCAGACAGAAAAAAATAAGGCTTGGCAAAAATTGTCAAGAGGGTGCGAACGAAATACAAATTATAAAAAAAAAATACAGGAATCAATGGTTTCAGTCCAGCTGCTTATTTTCACAATTTTTAAAAGTGTAAATACTCAGTACCCAAATCGTCATCATTATCATCATAATATACAGGTTTTTTATTATAAGAAACCTGGCTCCACTAGTTAAAATTTCATACTTTTGGACAATTTTGGATCAAATTTCAGCAGTAAAAGTTTCTTAAGAGTTTCTTAAGAGAGCATTTAAAATTGACTCTTCTGTGACTTGTTGGAAGACGAGTTTAGTTAGAAGATCCGAGAGTGTCATCATCTGCTTTATTTCCAAGTTTTTGGGGAAGTTTAGGACCAATGGACACAAAGTGTTGATTCAAAGCATCAACAAAGCAACATTCTCCAGTTATTTGTTACAGTTAATAGTGAGGCTAGAGAGTGACGTCAAGCTCAAATCTCCTTGTTAATGATGGCTTTCAACATTTTCTTAGGGTCACTATTGTTTTCTTCGACTATCCCATGATAATGTGCCTCGATGGCTTTACGCATTTCATAGTTCGGGATCGTTTTTTGCAGCCGCTTCTGGTCTTTTTTAACTGTTGATAACCAAGAAACATGATAATTGCGCATTTGTCTGACATTGAAGGGTGCATGTACGTTAAGTACTCAAAAACATAAAAACCATTTATTCTCCCAAAAATATAACAATTTGAACAATTTAAGTTCCATGACATACCATACAATAATTTCCCAACAAATAAAAGTATATGGTGTTTTCAGCTGCCCTTTTTCTCAACGTTTGATGTTCTCATTCCGAGTGTCTAGACTGATAAATTGATGCAGCTGTAATTTTTCTCAATGTTTCTTTTGTCCTCATACAAAGTACCCGTATGTATGAATGAAAAAATACTGTTTCAAAACGAAAGATTTAGCACTGAACATAACAAAGCAATTGTCACTCTAAAGAATAGCTTTTACACAGTTCAACGCACACAAGCAAATCACAATAAACAAGAAAACAAAGTTTTGCTATTCCTGTTAATATTTTTGATTGAGTAGGTGCATTCATGAGTGTCAAATCTATTTCTTCCTGCCTCAAAGCGTCATGTTTTTCGGAAGTCATCGAATAAGACCAAATGCCATACAAAATACTAGTTGAACTTCGGACAACACGCTGAAACGAGAACAATCTTGACAAAACATAATTCAAAAAAGCTTGACCACATACAGCGTGTTGTTGTCGTTGTTGTTGGTGTTGTATCGTTAATTGTGATCTACCCAGCATAGATAGCTAGTTATTCACTTGCAGTAAGTCTTGGCCTTTTCATCCCGAGAAGGGCCATGTGGCCTATTGATAAATGACTTAAATTTTCCGGAGGTGAACGCGGACAGAACTTCATATTAATTTCGGATATTTCAAAGTAAGACCATCCATCTTTGAATTAAGCTGGGTCGCATGCGCTATACCCCCTGCAAAATGAAATTTAAATAGGATTTTCCAGTTGAATGAAAATTAACCCGGGCGTGAAAGTGATAAATATTGAAACGAGCGATACTGATACGAAAATTAGATTCTTACCAAAAAGAATTTTTTCGTGAATGGATTTGCGGCAGACCATGGCGCCATTGTTCTGTTCACAGAACTCTTGAATTCATTTTTCACTTCAGCTGATGCACTAACCTGCGTCTATTAATCAAATAAAAATTATTTACTAAATGAATATGTAATTGTAGACACCAATTTTCATATGATTGCCCCCCAAACGAGCACTGAATTATCTTACATGCAAAAAAGCCCACCCGGCAATTAATTTTTACCCACAATTATTAACATCTTAAAATATTTGTAACCAAAACTATCACATGTCTCAATAGAAAACTTATAAATGTCAATCAAACGAATGCTTATGAAGATGATTAAATTTAAATGCTTTTACCTAATATAATCTGAATTTAATGACCAATTTTAAAACAAACGTTTGATCCAAATCTATCAAATTTTCAAACATTTTAACGTCAGACGCCACAGCAGAGGGGACAGTGAAGGAGGAGCGCATCCTCTGCCCTTCAGCAGGAGGGGCAGAGAGGGCGAAAGTGTGGTATTCTATTTTATATCTAGTCTAATTTGACTTGCTAGTAGACTCTTTCATCATCATAATTACTATTTTCTTAACAATTAAAACCTTTTAGCGACTGAAACCCTTTGGGGTCAATGCGCGGTTGTCCTGTAGCTGCCATACCTCAATTTTTTGCCCCCTTGCCTTCTCTTTGCTCCGGCGTCCATTATTTCAATCCAAAATTATTGGATGGAACTTCCGTATGTAAGATGCTAGAGTACCCTCTTCCCGGGCGATTGACACTTTTGATATTTATTTTCAGTAGATTCCTTTCGCTCTTTACCGCCATTCGCCCTTTACTGCCTATTTTCTCTATAAATTCACAAAATCTGAACAAAAACCTTGAATGTACAAATATTTAGAGTCAGCAAGATGTTTTGTGTCTATTTATCTCAAAATTATCTTCCCATTACTGTTATGCAAGATTTCGTTTTTTGTTTTATACAAAGTCGATTACGGCCAATCGGTGGCGATTACGGGCGATCGATGGTGATGATGGGCGAGAGGACTCTAGCTCTTAAAAATCCACTTTAAATATAACTTTGGTTTTGAGGCTCGTTAAGCTTTGCTTTCCCTTGGTCGCATAGGGTACATCATGTATTATTTTAGATATACCTTATGAATAAATTTGAATTTAATCGAATTGAATTTAAAATCCTCACTATCCTTCAAACAATACAGTGTTTTGCCTCGAACCTTTTCGCAAATTAAGTTAACTTTCTGAATACTCACTCGCTTTTGATCCGCAATAACAAAATACGTCTTGACTGAATTATCGGCGAGGTATTTGTCTCTGGCATAACCATGCCCATCTTCAACCTCGTAGTCACTTCCAATATGTTCTCTTACAACATCCGTAATGTGAATGCGCCTACGAAGAAATAAATCGGCCTCTATATATGTTAGCAAAGATCCTCGCAGTCAAACTATGCAACAAGGCACTGTAGAGATCTTCGAATTCCTAGACTAAATACAGAACACGGTAAAAAGAGTTATTATTACTCTGCTTTGAAAGTTTTGAACAAAATTCCTGTTGATTTAAGAAAGCTCCTAAAGGGGTTAAACTGTGAATATATTTGTTGGAAATTTGTCAGCAAAATTGGATCGGTCGCCAAAAGCTTAAAGTATAGCCAAGCCATGCTCTTTGCCTAAAGCTCGTTTTCCAAGAACTACAAAAGATAACCTTATGTTACAGACTAGAAAAGGTGTAAAAAAAAGTGTAAAACTATGATGTTCTGCTGCCCCGTGAAAAACGTTTTCGAGGTTCTTTTTTCCAAATTGTTTGAACTCGTCTCGTCCTAAATCTAAATCTTTTTTCTTACTGCTTTCACGTTGAATGACAGAAACCTTCAGTAAATAATATATTTAAACAAATTGGTCCATCGATAATAAAAAAGTAACCAGCTTGCCAATGTCAAATAGTAAGATCAAAATCTTTCTAACGCTAGTCCCAAAACTATGTCAGCTTGTGGTATTATCTTTCTCTGAAGAAGCCTGTGTGCAAGAGCGCAAGATTAGCACATTGTTGAATCTGAACAATGTTTTGCGCCATTTTTGCCTTTTATTTTTGCAGCCACCAGAAACAAAATGTGTAGACTCACCCAGGTTTTCCTCCTGATTCCATGTGATTTGCAGTAGTGACATCGTTTGACCATACGTCATATTGCCATTTTTTGGATCCAAGAACACCACAATGCACTTTGCCGGAATGTATACCAACTCGCATATTCAAAGTTGAAACTTTGGTTGCATCTCGAACAACCCTGTAAATTGAAAACTAGAAATATTATACAAACTTTTTGTTTACAGCGCTAACTAATTGGCTTGACGTTGCTTGCCCAAAAGTGGACCGAAATGAAGCTTGCCCATAAGTGGACCACTCAGAAAATGCAGGAAAAACTTTTTTAAAAGTCAGTTCATGCACGAAAGAGAGACGTATTCTTGCTCCCTTGTGTTATGACGTCACTTTAGTCAATATAGTAATTCAAAATTACATGGTCAGAAAAATGGAGTTGTGGATGCGCAAACGTTTTGGCGTGCAATGAAATGAGGCTTGCGTTTTTGTGTGTGGGAATTCAAAGTAATTTCTGCAAAGAGAGAAAGTCGAGGTAGCCATATTTGAGTATGTTTCGTTATGAGTTCATATTCTATTGACTACTGCATTGACGTCAAGTCTGTCAAAGAACACAGGAAAACAGAGACTCGTGTTGTACAGTAGAAAAATCATATTTTAACTCAATAGTTCAGGGGTTGGTGAACAAAAACAATACATTTTACTTGGTAAATACCTGTCTCTGATTTCCTCAATACATTTATAATTTTGAGTACAATGGATGCAGGTATTTCAGCCGGTTTTTTTATATGCGGGTTTTTACTGCACACATAATTTTCTTAAAAATAAAAAACCTAGAAAGCTCTACAGAGTCCAGAAAAGTAATCAACCTTCCTCCAAGCGAGCATAAAGTTTGATTTTAAGAACCATCCTTCATTAAACAATGGAAAATAGGATCGCTTTGTTTTCTTTAACCTCCAGCCAGTGGCCATTCTACAGTGATCTTTTCCTGACTGTGGAGCTTCAGCATTGAAAGTTTCTTAATTTTTCACAAAACTAATACTGAAAGTTTCTCAAAAGTTTCTTAAGTTTCTCAAACCGTAACAGGTAAACACGATAGCAGAAATACACTTTCATGTTTCAAACTCAGGAAAACGTCCTGTTGTGGCACTTACCTGTAGCTATAATTATACTATTCAGGTCAAAATTAAATCTGTTTCCCTTCACATGAATACAAAGTTACGAAGAGAAACAAAATTTATAAAGTTTCTTGATATTCTGGCTGAGTACTGAAAGTTTCCAAACTATTCAACAGCTCCAGTGCTCAGTACTGGCTGCTTAATCAACTTTGGACATTAAAAACGATTAAATAAAAAATGCAAGCAATATGCTATATTTGATTTCCAATCTTGGTTTTAGACGTGGATTGATTTGTCTGTTGAATTCACAGTTGATATCATTCAACATTCTTGACAATGTATAGTGCACAGTTTGCTAATATTTGCGATTATTGAAAAACATGACAAGATGTTGCATACATAACGTTATGTATTTTCCAAAAAGCTGACAAATATCCTGTGCTTAATTTTTTTGTTCCATTCCATTATGGAAATCAACTAATTTTAACCGGACTGCAACAATTGTCAGACAAGTATTTCAAAACGTTCAAGAAAAACATAAACCTGCCCAGACTCGGGATCAAAAACGTAAAACCAAGGAATAAGATACAGAAAAAATCTCGGGATCAAAAACGTAAAACCAAGAAATAAGATACAGAAATAAGATGATAAGCGAACTCGGCATTCGTGTGAAATGAAGAGTTTTTATGATGCGGTGTGAGAGTGTGAAAGTGGACACAGCAGAGAACGCAAGAAATCCTTCCAGAATCCTCCCCAGTGCTACTATGTGTCCCACAACATGACAGACAACAGATTTTCTCGAGAATTTGAGCCTCGTTTTAATATTATAGAAATTTACCAAGGGAAAATCAATAGCCAAACTTTGCAGCTTTGCTGTTTAAAAATAAGTATAGGTATTCTTAATCAAAGGTAAGCTATTTTAAGGTTACTGTACCCCTTCCGGAGGTGATTTTCAAAAATTAATTCTCTGCTGTCGGATTTTATACAAATCATATACATGAATACATCATTCTGTGTAGAATTTAATGGAGAATCCATGAAAAATATGTAAACTATTTTTATGTTAATTACTTATATTTTATGTATAAGTACAAATGATATAGTGAGGATTTAACGCAAAATTTACCACCCGCGCGACAAATGCTCCTTGTACCTCCCCTTTTGCTA